>LQRL01098286.1:3623-15801 GCA_001703475.1 Hydroides elegans
TGTGCGACAGAGTAGTTAGAGTTAATGTCAATCCATTGAAGTAAGTCAGGGATTTCGATCCTCATGGCCTCCACTGACCACTCCTTGTTCGAGAGCCGATTAGTCGCGGCAATGTCTTGAGTGGTATCCAGAACCTTTGCCTCCACAGGCGCATCGCCGCCACAGACCTGGGTGTGAGTTACGACACTGTCCTTCTCACCCTCTGAGTGGTCACCGATTAGCGTGGGTTCAACCGAGTCCTGCCACAGGTCGCGATCGTTTGAGTCATTGCTAGCAACCTCTTCAATTTCACTATAGGATGCATTGCTGCTCGAAGACGATGTTTCCTGCGTTCTGATAGATTCGTTCCGCCGGAGAGACATTTCTGCCGTCGTGGCGTCCCTGAGGCTGGAATTTCATCATCGGAGCGGATAACTGTTGTGACCACGGACCCGCCCTGGGGTGTGGCCTCTAACACGTTGTCCTGGCGTGGGGATGCCATTTTCGTTTCCTGTTTCGCTTCCCTTTTCTCACGCCTACTTTGATTATATAACAGAGTCCCCCAATCCTGAAGGGGAGTGTCCACACAGTGAATGCACGTATCGTCTGGTGTACACTCCTTGATGCCACGTTGTTTGCGACACTTCGGACAGAGAGGATGTCGATCGAGCGAAGAACGTCTACACTTACAGCCTTCGAAAGATCTGAAATGATACCAAGAAAAAGGGGTCAGTGCTGCTATACACTGGTAGGTAAATTATTCGTAGTCGCTTACTGTATAAACGAGTAGAATGTAACGAGTAAACTGGTTGTTACCACCAGTCGTTGCCACGACGTAAGAACAGCTGTGGCGGCGACGCCCAGCCAGATACTATTAGACAACTCCCGTATTACCTTGCCCTTAATCTATGTAACTGTAGTAGTAACCACGCCTTGTAACCACCAGATACAGAATTATTTGGAGTAACCTACGTTGCTCTGCTCATTGCAGCCACTCCGCGCTGTCGCCACTGGATCGCGCTGTTGCCTCCACACATGAAGTTGCGGCTGCGATGGTTAGGTGTGGATGCCAATCAATGCTTCGACTCGCTCCGCCTGTAATGAAGATGACACACGTGAAGGTTATGGTTACACAATGTTCCCTTCTGGGTTGCGTTGCATCAACAGCTTTGTGGATGCAACAAGCCCTCGTGGCAATGGCCGTGGCAGCCAATGACACGTGTTTTCGGCAAAAACCCCAAAAACTGACTGTTTAAGGGGAATTTCCTTACCAAATCTCTTGCGTGCTTGGACAGCCTTAGTCTAGCACAGGGAGAAGTGGTATTGAGCTAATTTAATGATTAGGAAAGCTCTATTGACCTAGGTAATACACCGACCCATTGCCTCCACAGAATTGGTGTAGCCCAGAGACAATTTCACCCTTTAATGTGACCCAATTTAATAGCAAAACATTAAATATAGCAATAATCTGCTTGGTTAGCGGGTTGAGGAGCCCAGACTATGGCCCGGTACTTGATTCCAATCCCCAGACTTGTTACACTTAACAAACTACCAAAATGAGCAACATTTTGCACCAAACGTATTAAACTTTTTACTTATGTATGTTCTACATACCATTAATGACCTGAATATCCTGTTCTACGCCATAAATCCAATAAAACACACTTTTTCAAAAACCCAATAAAAACACGTCTTCTGCTTTGTGTTTCGCGAAAAGCAAGGAAGACTTCCGGTGTGGCTATGCGCACCAAGCGGGACACAGGCACCCGAGATTATCCCGGGATTATCCCACTACCTACAGTGTTTTTTAGTTTTGTCTTTTGATTTATCTGATAGAAAACCAAAAACGCGAAAAGGATTCTTCATCCGAGGGATAAAGCACGATACTCGGGAGGATTTCTTAGTAGAAAATCATAAGACTTTAGAATAAACGAAGGGCTCCGTGCAACAATGTGTTAAGTCGAGTTAACATGTTTCGCTAAAAAGTATTGCAAATTGTCACGTGATTAAAGATCCATGTTTTGTACTTGATTGATGCTATGAAATCAATGCGATCATAATAATATCATTCTTTGGCCTCTTGCCAATCCTTATATAAGTTACCAATTTAAAAACACTCGATGCCTCTTTTCTCAAAACGTCGATTTCAGACTTAACACATTGTTGCACGGAGCCCTTCAATTGTCATTTGTGCACAAGCATGATATTACAGTGCACAGGTATGATATTACAATAAAATAAATGTTTATACATTATTAGTATGTATAACACATTAATGCTGCTAGTGTGCAGAGCAACAAAGAACAAAGCAACACGCTCTAGTTATCATTAAACCAATATGTATAACGACCCACATGTACAGAGACAAAAACCGACATATAATCTGGATCGATGACCTAATATGAGCTCCAAAGCCCCCGGTTTATAATTTCCTTTCTGTAGGCCGAATCTAAAATCAATGTACATGAGGTGAGAGAAAAACCCTCTGCCCCCATCCGCTCATTATGCAAATTACATGCAGGCCGGGTTTTATACTATAGCAAATAATTACAGTAAAAGTATAACTGTATTTGTATTGAATAAAGAATATTCTATATGTAGACCGAAGAACGGATTAGAGGATAAGGAATTATTGGCAATTGTATACTTCTATATTTGGCGAGTTCAGAGAAACACCTGGTTATAATTTTTGATTTTTTATCGTTGTTTGGATAAACAACATTTATGGCAGGTAAGAATTTTAGGAATATATAATTTACATAGACTATACAATTTAATATCGAGTATTTAATGAATCTGGATGACGATATGCTCTTAAACAATACATATACATGTACTATACAAACGGACCTTGTCGCCATTCCGCTCCCGTATCCGGTTTAAAAGCATGTCGGTAAAAAATATGTGCATCATTGTACGTTTTAAAAACAAATTATATGGTACGGCCCCAAATTTGCTTATTGTATCTTATTACAACTTTGCTTTTCGGACGGGCACTAAATTATGTTTCGCAAGATTGGAACGCAAATCAAACCAACAGGCTAATGGAAACACGCTCTAATCGTTCGGGATCACGTCATTTACTTTAAGGTAACTCGAACTGGTTATGATGGATTGATTGACACAAACCTCCACTCAATCGTTGAATTGAACCCTGATAAGTAACATTGCATAGCCTTAGAACTTAAGTGCTTGTTAGTCAAATTATATGCCTCAAAATTATATATGTCTTAATTAAATCAGATACTCAATTATGATGAGATGAACAATAGGGGTTCAAATTGCAATCTCTAAATACTAAACATTTCGTTTTAAAAAAATATACTGCCTCTTGGAGATGTCACTTATGTGATCTACCTTTCAAAACGTTTCTATAAAAGTGACCGAGGAGCACTCGATGTAAAATGAAACCAGACATTATTAAAGGTCATTTCCTCATTGTAGCAAATATGATTAATTGATTTATCGTTTTTGCAATGAGCTATTTTTTGGTACTCATTATGCAATCAAACGCACAAATTATTAAAAATACAGTTTCATTTTTTATTTGTTAGATATCCATTCACTAGAAGCTAACCAACATATACATTTTGTAATAAGTCTTGATGTGCCTATAGATGCTTTTCCTATATCTAGAATATTGAAATTACTGTTGTATCAGTTGTTACAATTGAATCGCCATGCAATTTTTACTTTTATTCTAAATAGTCTGAACGCACACAAGACCTAAATATTCGCGATTAAACAAAATATGTTATATTGATCGAATTAAAATTTCGTTCCTATAAAAATACTCGTTGCACAAGTTTTTTTTTAAAATGAAAATTAATTGCATTTGGTAAAAAAAATGAATGAGTTAATTGAATTCATGTTCCTTGACTTACTATGTTGTGTTATAATCTACAAACACCTTGAGATATACAAAATTGGACCAATTAAGAAATGATTATTGATATTATTTGCTTTTCAAAAGAAACTCTTATTTTAATTTGAATTCATTTCCTGTTACCATAAAATGAGAAGTAGCAAATATAATTACTAAGGATTCGATTCTAAAGTCTTTAACAGAACGATGCCTAGGTCAAAATAGTGTAACGTCGACCACTGAAATATAGGTTATTTAAGTTTATATATAATTTATAAATAATGTATTACAAATTGTAATGAAGTATAAATCGGTATTGTACATTATTTTGGTTGAATAACAAACATGTAATGACAATAATTTAACATTCTCATATGTTTGTCTGCTAGGCTGCCATTTACATCAGATCCATTTTTCTCGGCCAGGAGGGAAATCATGCTTTTTAATATGCATGCCCATTCCCGTGCTTTTGATATTCTCATATAAATGTATAACTTATATGTAGTAGAAACAATGATGAATAACAACTCGTAATACTTGATATAACATCTGTTTTTCGTCACATGATTTTGTTTATAAACATTTTAACAACATTTTATCTAATATTTAGGTCAATAACCTATATTGAACGATAAGAGTTAATATCTGAAAAACATTTGTCAACGTTAAGATACAAGCTGAAGGAGCCTTAATTGACTCTCAGTTGAAAGAGGTATCAAAATATTAGCCGCGCCACTTAAAAGATATATCATGTTCTTTTAAGAAAAACTGCGCACTGCTGAAATATTGACAGCTTATGAAACGATAATAGCCGATATTAATGAAACACACAAATAGAGAAAGATAGAACCAATCTTTCATAATCAACTCAATGTCATCATATGGATTATATACATGTAGACTATATAACAAAAAAGGCGTTCAACCTTGGGAAGTGACAGTAAATATTATTGCGCTCACTGCAGCCCCTGACCGCCAAAAATAGTTCTTGTGCCCGGTCACAAGGCGAATCCACCCTTTGTATGAGTAAAGGACGATCGAGTTTTTGGCAGCAAATGAATGAAGTGATTATGGATCCAGGTCTGAGGCATTGTGTGCTGAAAGATCCAGATAATGATTTGTGTCCCTTTATTATCGTCACACAATGACGCAGCAATGACAGTGGGTATATTGGCGCACAATGCTGCAGGGTTTCAAGCAAAAATATGGATAGATTTATGATTATTTATAATGATGGCCAAACCTAAATTGAGATATGACATTCACATGTAGAATATTAGCTAAATTATTTATTTCTTAAAAGAACGAATCCTTAATAGGCCTATGTCGGATTATATTCTCTACAAAACATATTTCTTAAAGATAAAAAAATATTGTTGCGACACATATATATTCAGCAAAATAAGATTTAGATAACCTTGCACGGATCCCATTTTTAATTATTGGCAAAATTCCCCAGTCGTGTTGTGTGTCATCGATTGCCAATTGGGATGAGAAATACAAGCGGTTATATGAACAGGACGAATGGATTGCTTCTCAGATCAGTTCGAATTCGAGACAGTGAAGCTATGAAAAAGAGCAGCAACAGAACGAGAGATAATTTATATTGAAACACAGAAAACACAATTTAAAAGATTGCTAGATTGTTTGAACTACAATATAAAAAGTCAACCAGGAAAACATTGACAAATTAAAGGGAAATTCAAAATATTATAGACAGTTGATCACCCCCTACAAATAACGGTAAGATTTTCTTTTCCTAATGTCACCTTGCATTTTGATTTATGAATCGAATGGTTGGTTATACTCCAAATCATAGGTAGCAAAAGGGAGTTATTACAAAAACATAAGCCTGAAAAACTGCTTCAAAATCTCTTTAAGATGCGAATAAGTAATATTTTGGAAAAATCGACAATATTAAGATTGTTAAAAATCTTTAAAAAATTCAATATATTATTCTCGACAAAAAATCAAAATCAAGTCAAAATAAATTGAATGATTTGCCTACGCTACAAACATCACAACTTACTCCATAAAAAACATAATTATTTGTGAAGTGCATTGGGGAAAACATACGTATAGACGTATGGATTCGGGTTTTTGAAGCGATTATATGCAAAAACGAAAACATCATTTGGTTCATCCCGTAAATGTCATATATGTTAATAAGACACATGTAGTTTGTATAGGAGAATTCAAGGACTATACAAAAGTTATTTCTGAATCAAGAACGTCTACCATTGATAAGGCACACTACCATAATGACCTTATAAATAAGCGCAAAAGGGTTGATTAGTGTATTATAACTTGTGTTCATTCAATATTTAAGTTATAACTCGGATCATTTAGTATATTGAAATAGAATTTTAATGTTTATTGAAACTTCATTTAAACTCCGTATCCATATGAACAATAAGTTTCCGGCCATTAAGTTTCCAAAATTGACAACATGGGACAGAAAGTTTCCATCCAAAAAGGTGCTTAAGTATACAACTTGTGGCAAGAAAGTTTATTTACTATCGGCTTTGGACCCTACATCACTGTTAATAATATAAAAAGAAAAATGGTAATGTTCATCGTCTTTGTTTAGACAGTTTTGACTATAAACTTTTTGTCCTATGATATCAATTTTGGAAACTTTATGGCCGGTAACTTTTTGGGCGGAAACTTTATGGGTCGGATTCGTGTAGGATAGTTAGAAAATATTCGCTCGAATTGTTAATTGCTACAACTGTATGTTGTTGAGACTGTTTGCCCGATTAACAAATTAATAATGAACGATAACAAAATATCGATATTTTTGACCACACAAAGGAAAATGGACAAATATCGCAAAACTGTCACACACAAAGACCAATATCATTTGCGTGTGTGTTGAAATCCAAACTCCCATCCCGATATAACCTCTATGATTCTCTAGAGCATTGTGGGGGGTTTCTTTGTGGCGTCTTACGAAAGCGCAATAAAATGTTGTTTTATGTGATAAGCGGTTATTGAGTACGATTCGAATCTGATTGAATCTTCTTGGCACACTCGTCGGCTATATCTTGATATTGTGTCACCCTTTCGGAGACGTCGCCTCAAAACTACGCATATGTTATTTATTCACAAAAATAATAAGTCATGTCACATTTTGTTGGAGCGGGTCCAAATGAACAGCCTTTGAAAAAACCTGCGAATTTAAGCGAATTTAAGCAAAAACCGTTCTCCCCAAAATGCCTAGGGAGAAAATATTAATTTTGAAATATGAGTAATTTTATGTTTCAAAATAAAATTTACAAATTCGGAATAACAAGATTAGTTACGATAAAGAGCAGAATTAAATGCAACGAACATGTTTCTCATTGAACAAAACATATTAAAACTGATTTTGAGAAGGCCTATTTAATACAAAAGTGATATTCCAAAACCAATAAACAACTGCAGTACAGTGAACCTTTTCATATTCAAATTTATTCATAAATCACTGTGACTTATACTCACTGTGATTATTTTGGCACATGCTCTACTCAAATATCAAGACCTCAAATCACATGTGCACTTTACTCAGTCCGTAAGAGAGTGCTCATTTTCTGGAATAACACGATTCTGGCTCAGATCCAGACAAAAATGTGACAGTCACTCACAGCTAGTTTTATAACGCAAAAACTGGTTCTACGAGAGTTTTATTATGAGACAGACAAGGGCCAGGGATAACATGTCTGGTTTCATAAAGTGACTGGATGTTTGTTTTGTTATTTTTGAAGGGATTTAGGATTTTATGAAAATAATATTTGTTGCGACCGAGAAGACATTGGCAAAGAAGTGATAATATGTGATTATTTTTGTGTTTTCATTGGCCTTCCTTTTCTCATATAAGTATTTATCTGTCGCGAAAATTGTATGTGTCATTAATTGACTTGAATGAAACATTGCTATATTTGGAAATAAACCAAGGCATTACAGCTTATTCGGATATAGCGTAATGATTATTGAGCATATTACGTAATTGCAGAATATATATGAAACCAACAATGATTTATAGCTCTTAAAGTCATTGTATCTTTGCGAAGTACATATAAGGTGCAATTCAAAGTAAGGACTGTGTAACTGCGACTTACACTCAAAATTAATTGATAAAAAGTAAAGCGTATATATTTGAAATGAAATATAAAAAAGAAGTAATACACAAATAGGAGTTCCATAAATGTGTTTTATAATTTAAAAAGCATATATATGTAGGCTTATATGTATTTAAGATAAATTGATGGGCATACTTATTCATTTATGATATCAGATAGGCACCATACATGTACTTAGCGATACAATATCGGATTCTTATCCTTATGTCCTTTTTTTTCAGAAAAAGCAGCCATGCCTCGCAACACTCTAACGGGCGGAAAAACCACACTCTTCCGAACGGCGGAACAAGGAACCATTCGAAGCGGAACAGGAACCACCTTAGAAGTAACATCCCGTAGCGATACGCGCATAGCAACCATTTCATGCTACGCCGAAGTCATCCCCGAATTGAACCTTCCCTCCGAAGTCGTGGATAGCAGTGACTACTTCGAGGGAACCATCGGAAAAGACAATAAAACCGGAAAGAAATCGTCGCCTCGCGCGGATGTCATGTCGGTTGTTCATCGCGGCAATGGATATGTGACCGTGTATTTGCCGCAGAAAGTGATGTCGCGCTATGAGCTGAGGGATTTGCTACAGGGGCTCGGTTGGCGTCTGGCTGGGTTGACGACGTGTAGTCATGAAGGGGCGATGATCAGGGAAGAGGTATGGAGTAGCTCCACAAAGCGACAGAGAACGACCTCAACATAAGGTGATGGAAATACATTTGTTTGATGGATCGCGAATGGAAATCGCGCATCGTCATTGAAATAAACTATATTTTGAACATTGACGCTTTTGATATAATTTAGAGAAAAGACAAACACTTTGATTCGGGCGTTTTTGAACGATGATAAACTTTTTAAAAATTGATCTTTAGTTGTGGCGTGTGTGGATTGTGCCGTGCTCGAGTTCTTGGTTTGAAGGACAAAGCGACTATCTTTTAATGAAAAATACGGCTTTGTCTTTGGGCTTTTTCTAAAAAAAAAAGTGTTTTTACAAACCCAAGAACAAAACTTGATAAACGCTTTTTCATCAAATAACCATGAACGTTTGTATTCATTTGAGATATTTAGATGGTGATTAGTATGATATGTAAGTGTATATTTTTTTAGTTTCACAAAGTGATTATTTAGTGTTAACAATGTGCTTTAGTTAGTTTTTGTTGCATTTGGCTTGCGAACTTAGTTTTATTTTAGTCGAGAAAGGTTTTTAGCGTCGGTGAAGACAGGGTAACGTCCCCGGTTTAGAAGATAAATGTTCTTCTTTCATAAGAATGAATACGGTGGTTTGGATATAGCATTTTATTTTTACATTTTGTTTTGTTTATGGTATGTATAATATTGTGGTTTGTACTTTAAAATTGATCTCCATTTCGTAATTGACCAAATATTGCGTTCCTTGTATCAAATGCATTTAGACATTTTTTTACAATTTATTATCTATTTGGTGATAGTGAATCGAATGCGTTTCAGGATGTTCAAGTTAGTAAAACAACTTTTTGAGGTATACTTTTATCGATAATCAAGATTATCAAGAGTATTCAATCGTTGAAAAGGTAGTTATTGAAATGATAAGAAATTGAGAAATCCCAGCTAAATGAATATTAATTTAATGCATTACTGCAGTTAATCATTTTGAGAATATATAAGGGTTGCAAAAATTGACAGATATTGACAAGAAGAAAAATAATTGCGATAATAGAATTAAAACGAAGCTTTCTCAATAAATCTTAAGTATGCTATGGAAAAGAAGTTAAGTCTAGATAAGTCATCATCAACTTAGTCAAATTCGATTTGCATTTATCTTGATGTTATGCAAAGTAATATCTCGCGACATTTGTCTCAAATTGCATTTAAAAGATGTATTGTAACAATTATTCAAGTACAATTGTATTACTCTAGATATATAGTGTTTAGTAACATCATATTTTGAAGGTAGAGTTACACGATCTTAGCTTGCATATACATGTATACGTTGCACGAGATACTGATCATGAGCGAACGATTATTAGATTGATTAAATTACAGCTTTATATCCCCCGTCAATGAACTATATCTTGTTGCAAATAACATATTGTTGATATGTTATTTTTTATATTAGCGTTTTCTCTTTTGGTACATTTTGTAAACTTAAATTCATAAAAGAAAAAAAAAACGGGTAGCTGACTAGATCATTACTGGATCGATTAGAATATTGCATGTTTTTGTTCCACAATGATACAGCAGAAATACTATAGGCTTTTATCATATTTAGGTCATCGATTTATGTAATCTCACCAACACAGGCCAAATATGACATTGATTTGGTCTATGTATTTTATGGTAGAGAGTCTATGCAGAATTGATCCCTGTTTGGTCTATTTCAGATGTAGGACTTTAGCTCTGGTTCTTTGGTGTTATCTCCACCTCAAGGCAAATCAATGCGAAATCTATATAATATTTTCTGACATTTATACGAATAGTTGTGAAAAGCACGAAATATAAAATGGAATTTCGAAAATAGTGAAAATCTTATTGCAGTCAGGTTTATTCAAATATTTTGTAGTAAAAGTTTTAAACATCAAGAAAGTTTTATGTCAAATTGCTCTAAGTACTGATATCTAAGACAATAGGTGTTAAAAAAACATATAACATAAACATGTACATGTATTTACGAATTCTAATAAATGAGTGATGTGAAAATATATTTGTATTTCATTGTTTTATGGATTATAACAAACGTATATCACACTTACACAAGATACATTTTCTTCTTTGTATATCCACTTACACTCCTATTCAGTACATCCCTGCTCTGCCTGGCGTTTTAGAGAGACTATATGTATAGATACAGTATATCAAGCTTACCTTTTTGGACAAATAAATTGAATTAGCTATTCTATTTATCTCTCACAACACATTTGTATGAAAAATAAAACGGAAATGATGAAAAGTAAATTTATTCTAGTAAGCAAGTCAAACATATATCACAGGCGGGAATGATAGTAATATCAACTCATATATAATCTAATTAAGATTATTATATAAAATGTGTGAATTTATCGAATGGCAAACACATAAATTATAACCTAACAATGCTATCATACCAATTGTATCAACTTAAGGGTATGTCAGACATGAGATTTGAATCGCCGACTCAGGTCGCTGACTCGGGTCGCCGACTCGGATCGCAAGTTGCATTCAGTTTAGGCCTTCCCGACTAGGTATGTCACATATGCGATTTTGCTTGCGATTTTTCTTAAGATGTGCCCTTATTTTGCAGGATATCAAAATAGAAATATTATTACATTACACAAATATGAAAGTTATAATAAAGCTATTGATGCAACATGTCTTATTATATTTGGCTTAAACCATTAAAAAACACCTCATCATTTTTTCCAAGCCGGAACAGTTTTCCAAAACTAAATCGATTCTTCTTTTTTCGAGTTTGTCCACACAAAGCCATGTTATCAATTTTAACTAAAATATATATTTTCTTAATCGATGCACACGTGTTTTGAAACATAGAAAAGAAATAACTATACATCTGTAACGTCCATGCGTAATAAACAAGTTTTCGTGACAATACATCACAATTACTTAATACAATTATTGTCACAAAGCCATTTGCACATTTACAACTCGATTATTCATGGCAAAATATGGAAAATTTATAATTATACATGTATTCATTTATAAACTTTAATAAAATATCGTTCTTACATCTGAAAATATTTTTTTAATAGTCAAAAATGATTCATCAGCATCGATTCCCTTTGATGTGCTTGCGACGCCGACGCTTGCGATCCAACATGTTGGATCGCATGAGACTGAGTCGGCGACGATCTCAGACCGTCGGCGATCGCGTCGCAAGGTATGTCACACTGCTGCGATTTCCCAGTCCCATCGAGTCGCAGACTGTCTGCGACGCGATAATCGCATGTCTGACATACCCATTACCAAGTAATTAAATAATTACGTAAATGTACATGAAGTTACTATCCTAAATAATATGAATGAAAATGCTGTCCACAATAATCATTTTTCATTGTTACTGAATTAAAGAGTTTTGTAACATTTCATATACATTCCATTGTATTCGTAATTTAAGATCCAATATACTGGAAAAAATGAGATTTATGTTCAAAACTTATTCAGAAAAAGTTACATGAGCTAGATTCGATTGTACTTGTATAAAGAAGATGCAAAAAAAAAAAAAAAAAAAAAAAAAAAAAAAATTTTTCCCAAA
>LQRL01098296.1:12353-24865 GCA_001703475.1 Hydroides elegans
TACTTGTGTGTCTGGAGAACTAATCGGTGGCTTCATTAACAAAAATGTATACACACATATATATTGCCTTTGCTTCAGTGTCTGGAGTGAGTCCGGGATAAGCCAGACGTAGTTGCCTAAGAAGATGGGCATCCCTTCTCCCTAATAACCGATCATTATTGATCTGTTTGTGAAGCTCTCTCTCAAGTAACGGAGCTGCTGTTCTTACTTATGGTTGAGTGTCCGATTGACGGCTAGGCTCCCGGAGTGATTGCGAATTGGTGGCAATGAAAATGTAATAATATATTGCACTAATAGTCGCAGTGGTATTGGTCGCTCATTCTTGAGATATGTGAGTCTTATTGTTTAGCGAAATTTTATATTTATTGAAGACGTATAACGGGATGGTAACAAAGTAATGATATCTTCTCATTACCTCTCTGAAAATGTATCGAATAACCACCCCCTCTTTCTCTAACATATTCCATTTGAGGATTTTATTTTGCAACGCACATTTTGTATGAGAAATTATGATTCTATCTGCAACTACAATCTGATTGCATTTAATTAAATGTCATCGGTCTCTTCGTAGACAAACAAAGCAAATGAGTGACAGATTTTAGGGTGTCTTTTTGGCATTACAACACCGTTTTATACAATGCTTCTATCGCAACGAACATCGAAAACTGTCGTAGAGTCTATTCAGCTTCCATATTGAATGATTGATGTCAAAAGACATGAAGAGGGAAAGAAAAAAGAGTCGTGTTCTTAATAGGGTAGAATAGGCATACCATTCTTTGAAGCACATAAAAGTCGGATGCGTTCGACATACAAATAATTTACGAAATGAATATGATCTATTTTTTGTTGTTGTTTATGTATGGTGTATGCAACCCCCATTTTTGTTGAACGGTTTACATGTGTATCAATTAGAGGTGGCAAGATATAGCTGTAGTTATATTTTGTCACGCGAGCAGTGACTTTATAAGAGTTATATGACTCTTGAGAATATTAATTGACGTACATTTGGGACGTCGTTCGTCTTTTCTTTGACGTCATTATGTAATGCCCTGTGATTTTGCGTTCCAATAGCTCTTGTGACATAATCATTTCACGTCAAAAATTAACAACAGATGAAAAGGTATTTAGAACTCTATAATAGATTATTCGTTTCCAAACAATTTCAAAAGATTCCTTTCTGGTTAAATGTGCTAACGATGTCACTGTATTGTGTGATAGCTCGATAAAACTCTATCGAAAACCCTTTCGAAAATATATAGAAATGGCAAATGCAGTAGTGCGATACCGATTTGTTCAGTACGTTAATATAATCAACGTACTCTGCAATGTTTACGATCAAGATCAGCTACATCTCAGCTGTTGTTGTTTGCCATTCCTTGATAAAGTTGGAAAAAGTCTCATTTATTTCAATATAGACCTCTCAACCAGTAAATGCACCACCCGAAAACGCGACCAGTTTTTGAACCACTTTTTATTATCCATAGAAATAACACAACAAGTATATTTGTATACACCAAAATATAAATTAAGGCCATGCTTGATAATATATTGCCATAATTAATGTTTTTGTCTAAACAAATATACTTGTTGTGCTATTTCTATGGAAAATAAAAAGTGGTTCAAAAACTGGTCGCGTTTTCGGGTGGTGCAATAACTGGTTGAGAGGTCTATGTGATTGGTAAAGGTGAAACGCATGAAATATGTGTTGCCGGTATTTGTTATATGCAGCATATTTTATACATACCTTATGCACTTAGATCAGACTTCCACCTGCGTTTGAAATGACTGCATTTTTCACGGTTCATCATGAGGGTTTTTTATTATGACTGTAACCTTATGACTGTAACTTTATCAGACTACACGGGTGTAACTCGAGAAATTGTCTTGTGCCCATACATTATATTCTTTACATTCAAAAACAAATTATATTTTAAATGCCATGGAATAAGATAGATACATTTAAGTAAGATGGATTCATCACATTAGCTTTTTAAATCCATAACTACGAGTTTGTTTAATCGTCTATATAATTGTGTATCGTCTAGAGCTACTTGTTTTTTAAAAAGATTTATAGATGTGGCGTTGAAATGTTCTATAACTTTTTGCAAGCTTGAAAATACTTTTTTTCTTCAAAATTATGTTTTTTTTTCTTCTATCTAACCCTGCCATAATATTGTGGGTCAGTGACCCTTAAGCGGACCCTTACCATATGAAAAGGCGGCATTTAATGATTGACAGAGAAAGGCATTCACCTTGCCCTGACAATAATGAATTTCTTGAATTACCAAGTGTTTTAGAGACGCGACATATGAATAAGGTCCTTTTCTTGGTCGATGATTTTTTGTCGTCCCTTTATGTTGTTTTGCGCATTAAAATTATACTGTTTTTTCTCATGATTGAATCATTTACCCCTCTTTTGGAGAAATTTAACGAAATGTGTCCAAAGTTTCATTGCTATATATAGATATATTATATCGAAAAGAGTCATTTGCAAATCGACATAACTATACAAGTGCTTTTGTTAACACAGTGAGAGATATTATTTTATGAGGAGAGTGTGCATTGACCGATATGTTAATGTTCGGAAACTCAACATTTTGTAATAGATGTAAATGCTCGTTAATCGTTAACGCGTTATTATTACATTTTTTTTGGCAAAAACAAAAAATGTGCAGTTCTCTTAATTACCAATACATGTCATTTTAAGTTTGTGTTGCTTTAATGAGGAGTTTTCTTAATGCCAAAAGGAAATGGCTTCGAAAATGGAAAACGAAATTCGGAATGCTTATCTCAACTCTGTCAATCAATCTATCAAACAATCAACCAATCAATAAAAAGCCAACCTGTGATTGTGTCATAAGAATAGTAGCCCCAAAGTGCTCATATTTTTCCATGGATCACTGGTTATCCTTTCTAGTTCAGCCACCCTTACTTTTTTCTCTTGTTTTGAGGTATCCCTAAATTCCCCTTTTGTTTTTCACGGATCTTTGAAACCTCATTAAATGTCAATCCCCTTTTTCATTTTCTCTTGTTTATAAGGAAGCCACTAGATTTCCATGTTTTCTTCGATTCTTTTGAGTACTTATACAATCGCAATCCCCCCTTGTCTCCACTTTCCATTTCTTTACCTTTCCAGGGGTAGCGCAAAGACAACCTTTGATTGTGTCATCACAAATGTAGCCCTTAAGTTCCCATGATATTTTGCCCACGGATCCCTGGGGTAACCCATTCAATATCAATATCAGCTTTTAAATTTTCTATTTTTTTTCTGTTCCCAGGGGTGGCGCTCCGGTTATTGCCCCTCCCCGAGTCGACAGCTACCAGTAAGGGATTCAAAATCCACTATTCTAAGAGACATGTAAGAGAAACATATATTGTTTCATTGCAACTAAGTTCTTTTGTTTTTCCATTTTCCAGGGGTGGAGCTCCGGTCATTGCTCCTCCCCCAGTCGACAGCTACCAGCCGAGTCAACCCTCCTATGGCGGATTCAACAACCACGCATCCCCGCAGAGCTACGCAACGGTAAGGGATTTAAAATCCACCATTTTATTGAATAACAATGTATTAGAGAAAAGATACATTGAATTGTTTCATTGGAACGAAGCACTTCGTACTCCGGTACATATACTATATAAATAACAAAGAGGCTCCTCAAAGCTACGCAACGGTAAGGTATTCGAACCAACCATTTGATTTAATTATTTAAAAAATGTCTCATTGGAATTTCTATAAATTCCCGTATTACGGTATATAGAATTGATAATAGCCGCGCTCCGCTTTGACGGATTTGAATCAACAGCTTATGTCGATGCTAGAGTGTATAAAATGAGTTACAATGTAATTATAATACGTATGGAGCACATCACTTCTTAGAAGCATTAACAACCGTCATGCGCCACAAAGTCGGCAACGGTAAGGATTCAAGCTAGCCATAAATCGTAAAAATAGCTTATTTTTTGTGGCACGATACAAACCTGTGACTTTGCAATCGCAAATGTGAATTTTCGTATATCATTCTCGAATAATAAGGTTATAAATATGTTATATGTAATAAGTTTGTTGCTCTATTTTGCATTGCATATAGACACATGTATGCCCATGTACAGTTAATTGTATTGGCTTTCCCTGCCGTAGTTTGAAATCACATTTAAGTTAATTTTTGTAAGTTGATTTTGTAAATGCAAGTTCACATTTTAATTTAGCTTTCGTTCAATTCCTGGCTGTATTTTACCTTTATGATTCCTATGCTTAGGTTTCTCTTTACAGTAGATATCCCACGTAAAACAAGGTGATACAGGTTTCAGTCTGTCCAGCCGTCCGTCTGTCAGTCCTTCGGTTCGTCTAGTCGTCTATCCTTCGGTAAATATCTAGTTAGATGGTCAGTAAGCCATTACCAATCAAAATTAATGACGAGGGACTTATTTGCAGTTTCAAGATTTTAATTTGATCGACCATTTATGCGGTTCATCGCATTCGATAGAATTAAGCAGAGTGTTTTATTGTTATGTATATTTAGCTCATTATGAGGGGTATCATTTAGGGAAAGTAGCGCTTTAGATGTGCAACTTTCAGATTTCAATTCAATAAAATCTCCTAAAATGTTAGTGATTGAGTTGACTTCCTGTTATACCTTGAAGGGACCCTACTCTCCCTGAGAGCATCTTGTTTGCTTAAGCGTATTATTTAATGCATCGCAATCAAAGTGTTGGAAATGGCGAATATCCCCAAAATTTGCTTTTCGCTTGATTCATTCAAGGCTTTATTCGGCTTTTTTTGGTTCTGATACATTTTTCATTTGATCACGTTGTATTATGTTTCAATGTTTTTACATTTTATTATTATTTTTTGAATGCACCCCCACTTTCCGTTTTACAGACGAACTCTACCAATTCGACAAATTCGACACAAGGCGTGGTAAATCTAGATTTTTGTTTATCAAAGTCGAATTTAATAAAAAGCGAAATAAGACATAATAATATGCGGTTTCGGTGTTGTTCTAACTAACAAATTCCTATCAAGTGTCAAACTGTGTGTCTAACCATCTTAACACTGATGACATCGAGCTTTTAAAATGTTGTAATATATCTCTTCTTATTTTAGTTTAGATGTAACATATTGATTAGACATATTATTAACATACCAGTTGGAAGCATGGGCAGGCCCTAAAGTGTTAAAACAGAACATATAATTATCGAAAATTATCACTTCTCTATTGCCCTTGTAAATGTATTTCAGGCCTAGACTCTATTTGAAAAAAAAAAAAAACTCTTTTTTTTTCGAGAAAGTATGTTGTTTTTTTTTTGGGTCGAACCTTGATGGTGTTTACATACATATGAGCCAAACAGGCCATATATCCCAATCATTCCTGCCTAAAGGCTAAAACCAAGATTGCTGTCTTGCAACACCTGTTGTGAGATTTTGCTTAGTAGGGTCTAAGATAATGAGATGATGACCTTCCATGAAAACATAGACATACCTTTGCAATCGTAAGAGCCAAGTTTTTTTTCAGCGAATCGGGAAAATTTCGTGTGCAAAATGTTGCATTTCCAATACTGCAGGAAACTGCAAATATGACAGGGTCTAGTCTAATAGAATTCTAGTTGTAGCATTTTTAAAGGTTGTATATTTTTGGATTTATATTATTCATTTTCAACTTCATCCAAACCTTTTTCCTTAGAATATTTGAAAAGAAATATGGATATCTTTGATCTCACTGGGAATTCCCACTATATCCTTTACCATTCCCTTCCTTTAGGAACTTTGGTATAATAATATATAACACTCACTCGAATGATTTCTGTGAAAGAACTTATATTGATAGATAAAATTATAAATCCTCTTATCTCTGGGATACTCTCTGTCCCATTTAATATTCATTTCCTTAAAAATCATCATTTCTATTACCTTTGTGCTCGATTGTATATGAACCCTTGAAATTTGACAGTCATTGCAAAAAATATAAAGTTACTTTTAGTAGAACATACAGCATAGCAGCGTCTGATTACAGACACATTATACCAGTAACATAAACGTAGCACCAGTTGGAACATTGATATACAGGGTCTGAATTTATCGTATTTACGTGGAATCAACATGAGTTAAAACTGGTATATCTTTCTTTATAAACATCCTATGTCATCTCACATCCATGTGGTATAAGAAAAATGACTATTTTGTTATTTTTGCGGAACCATTTCACAGCGAACTTTTCTATCGTTTGATCATACACTGATCTGTATTAATGCCTGAGGTCAACATTCAACATAGGCTTCTTGCTTATTTTGAAATCTAAAACTCTAATGCTTGGAAGAAAGTGGGAACAACATAATTTGTCGATTAAAAAAAACACATTTCGGTCCGTTCCATAGTTTGCGCAAATTTTTAATAATGCGACGACTATTTTGGTCCGTTCCATAGTATGCTCAAATAAAAAAATAAAATAAAAATAAAAACTATTTTTGTTGTTCCAATTTGTATCGAGCCCCGTCCAAATATACGTTAGCTAACCTACAATTTCAGCAACAGGATGCCAGTTATTTGACGATTCTTCATAAAAACAGGGAGACCTTTCTTTCGCTACAGAATGTATACATTTTCTTATTCTAAGTGCTTATTTTATAACGTGAATACCATATCATTTTAATATCGCCAGGTTGCTTTGTTTATTGGCTACATTTTCGTTCATATAATAAAGGTGCATTGGTAAATATTTTCGTCGATTTAACTTCACTTTGGTTATATTTAAGTGTTTGCTTTTAAATTAAATATAAAATCCGCGTAATGAAACGTCTCCATTTCACCAGTTTTCATAAACAACAAAACAAAAAAAAACTTCAATTGCAAACTATTTCCCGAGCTAAAAAGGTATGCGATTACATATGCATTACATATTTACATTGCACATTCCTCGTATACCTTATTAAAGTATGCTATTAATCAACGAACAATTATACGAATTGATCGATTATTATCAGTTTAATCATTTCAAGGTCATAGATTGCGTCTGCAGCTATTAAGAACAACATTAAATATTTTTGAGATTTCCGTTTGATAGAAACTACCGTAAGAATGTAAAGCGGTGTTTCGTTGGTTCGATTATGTAGGTGGTAACTACAAACACATAGACTAGCATATGAGTTTATAATAGTAATATTTAACAATATTCATATCAATTTATCTTAATATATTAAATCTAAGATGTCAAGACAGCCTTTAATGCATTGTTTTGGGGGTTGAATGACTTCAATATATGATAATTATGCAGTCTTAACATGAAAACCGATCCTTTTACATAATAACATGTAAAAATGTTTTCAGCTAACTTCCATATGAAACACATTTCCAATTCATTTTTAAAAGCGGCCACGTCACGTTTATATGCAGTTGTCCGCCTAGACCTTTTTGAGATATAAGGCTTTCGATCCTCACAGCAACTAGCACCCTATCAGTTCAAAATACCCAGTATGACAGACTATATCTTGACCTAATAATGATATATCCATTATGATCGGCTATATCTTGACCTAATAATCATTAACTTAGAGTCTATCTGGGAATGGAAGATGTGATCGAGAAAGGAAATAATCTTGCACACTCTATATAATTTGTACATCCAATTCGCTAAGCAAAAGAAAAACAAAACATGAATTTCTATTTTAATAACCGATTAAACATCATTTTTTATGTCAACATACCGACTTGTTAACGGGGTTTCCCTGTATCCAAAGCGCAGGGTACAGCACAGCGCATTATTGCGCACGGGACCGATAACTTATCAGGTAACTGAGGTTACAACAAGACGTGACATTTACGTAATCGCTACAAAAGCAAAAACAAAAAGAAAAAAAAGAAAAAAAAAGAAAAAAAAAAAGAAAAAAAAAACGTTGTTGCGCTAGCAATAGCTTTGCTGAGTGCAATAAGTAAAACAATATGCAAAAGTTGATTTCAGATTTTCGTTTGCAGTTTTTTTGTGGGAAATATGTGTTATATTGTTCATGGCATATTGAATGCATGTAAAGGTTAATGTATCGTGCCCTTGATTAACTAAATTAGATTGATGCATCTGAATAGGGAAGACGGGATATGGAAAAGTGTATACTAATGTTAACTAAATTTGATTGATGTATGGGATGGAGTAGACGGGTTATAGAAAGAAAATAGACTAGCACTCTGTATATAACTATTGCACACAAACATCTTGTTGGTTAGTGATATTTCTTGCAAGGTCTCACCATATAATTGATTAGGCGATTTCCCGGCAATAATATAGCCAACTCAATACTAAACAACACATTTCTAGCGAAAACCAGCATCAATAAATCCCAAAATCATCTGTTATGATCTCTCACCAGGACCAATACAAATAATTTACACCTACACTCTGGCCATTATGCCAGAGAAAAGTAATAAAACGAGAATTTGGTATAAAGCATGAGCATGTAAGTCACATTCTGGCAAGATTTGTTAATTTTCTAAGGCTGATCAACGGTTGAAAAAAAAACATTGTTGAAAGTTTTAGTAAAATTATGTGTTAGGGCGTATGCAGCACTGGATATCGATGCTTTTATCAATTTATTTTGTTAAATACTATTTTGCTTATAACTACACCAAGAAACGTTCAAAGTGCTGGAAAATCTCGATCAAAACTACGAAACTGGCGTAGCTGGTCCCTAGCCAGAAATGTAGGTAGTCTAATGTATTTCCAGGCTGCCAGGAAAACACGGCAAACCATAATGCCTTGCTGGATAGTATACTCTCATACCTTGATGGGAGCAGAGCTAAATATAAACCCGACCCGCTCTCTGCACTGGGTCTCAATATACGCAACAAATCCCGATCCTTTGCACTGGTTTTCAGGTTGTAGCAAGTCAGGGTTTCAAAACCGATTTTCGAGTGGAAGGGGTGGTTGGATTGACAGACTTATAATATGCATGTAGGCACCCTCAATAGAGTATATAGGATTCAACATGAACACTTACATAAACATGCTTTACATAAACATACTCTTTCTGAGTCCTCGTCCTACATGTTCATCAGCAATCCATAGTCCACACGTGAACGTAAACATACGATTTGGCGTAAAATGTCCGACCCGTTCAACATCCTCCCCATATCTTCATTGTGGAATGATTATTGTTTATTAGAGTTTGTTCTACTCGTCATTGCAAACTCAAATGCAAACTGGTCTAGCCATTTAAAAATTCTAAAAAGTATAGCAGTAAATGTTCATCTTCTTCGAACCCTGCTCCTTCTTTACACTGGTTTTCAGTCGGTGTGTTTACTGTATGTGTTTACTATATAAGCTGTATTAACCTTATGTATGTTAGAGCAGTTTACTGTGTGTAATTAAATGATATATAGTTGCATATGTAATCTTTGCCTATATTAACATTTTTGTTTATTATCTCATTGGTCATAATATATGGGTCTGGAGTTCTGGATGGTTAATTTTGGGTAACAAGAATGAAACAAATATAGCTTCATATTCTTAGTATCGTATTTATATCGTATTATAATTTGTTAAATTGTATTTAAACTCCTTAGTGTGCTTCATTATCATTATGTTTCTGTCTGACCAAAAAGTGTTCACATGTATGATTTGAGTCCAATTAAAACCCAAACAACGCAGAAGTGATTCGATTTCTTAACCATGCACACTATGTACATGTATTTCCTATCACTATAATGTGTTATCCATTATCTTAATGCCCGGGTAGATAAACTAACATTTGATCGTTCGAATTATTTTAATTTGCTAAAAAATATTAGACTAAACTATTTCTGCGTTTCATATGTGTATATCCTTAACTAAAAAATGTGTCACGTCACTTATAAATATTTATGGAATGTGTGTGCGTCACAAACCGACAAAATGTGTATGTTTTTGCGACAAGCATCCTGCACTTAGAAATTAAAGTTAGAAAAAAACTATCATATGACTCATTCCAATCAATTTTGTCGAATCACATAACGCATTGTTATCGTCAATGTAATCTGATGTATGCTTTTGTATCGATGAGGATCCGCTTTTATGCTCAATGCCTTATATGAACTTGGCTTACAACAGACTGACCGGAACTCACGATTTAAAATTAAGGAATTCCGCAAATTTATATTTAGCCACTTTAAACTTGCGTTATGGCTATTGTAACACAAAAGTTGTAAATGATATTCAATGATTGACCACAAGCAGTTAATTGCTTTGCGTGCATTTTTCATGTGTCCCTGTTTTTTTTTTCTTTTCTTTTTTTGGCGTTTATAAGTGGCAACAAAAAGACGGAAATCAGTTTCCTATTATGATTTTTTACACGTTTTTTGAAACCTGGGTTAGCCTTTAAACACCCATTTGTTTTCGAAATTCCCTATTCTTATGTACAGTACATGTTTATGATTTTCAGCATTTCAAAACATGTGTGAGGCGTGCTCGATATTGATTTATCGTTCCCTATATACACTCTTCGAGTCGACATAAAGCTATGTTAAATATTTAATTAGACAGATATATCAGAATATAAAAATGACTCATAGCATATTTTTTTTTAAGTTGATTTTTTTTGTCGCATGAGCTCCATAAGCTTATAAATACTCTGGTATGTAAATGTGTTATTTCCTATTCATACCGGGACTTTTTGACTCGTTATACATTCTTTCAAGCCAAGTGACTAAATTAATCAAACATTGTATATTATAGAGACTATGAGTGGAGGTTGATGATGTTATTTACCATACTGTTCAATCAACCCTTACATTAATCACATGAACTTATCAATGCATTTTAATGTGTTAAAGATAACCCGTTTCTCACAACGAGAAAGCAAACCCCAAAGTAGAAAACAACGTAAAACTAAATGAAGGTTTATGCTCAATAAAAAACATTATGGAAAGCCAAAATGGACGTCATCCTGTAACGAAAGGCAGAGGTGTAGCCTACTCCTACCAATACGCTCCTCCTCACCTACATTTATAATAATAAACTATACCGTTCATATAAAATTTGTTTCTTGTTATTACAGAATTACAATGTGAAACCGAAGCCGTTTTCGGCCGGCGGCGGATTCAACGGCGTCGATGGAGTCTCCTCGGCCACCGCCAATCTCAACCTCGGGTAGGTGCTATATCCGCCCCCTCCCCCATCTCAACGCCTAATCACCACCACCCGCTCTGTTGCCTTAAACTAAGTCTTTCCCGCTTCTCTCTCTCTCTCTCCCTATGTCTTTCTCTTTCACCCTCTCTCTCTCTCTCTTTCTCTCTCTCTCTCTCACCTCTCTGTCTCTTAATCTGAATTTTTCTCTTTCTGTCTTTCATCATATATAACCTTCCAATCTCAACCTCCTCATTATAAAAGAAACAATCAAACGAGAAAAGAAACATTTTAAGGCCAAATATAGTATATACATGTGTATTATAATTAGTGGATCTATTGCAAGATAAAAACTTGAACTAATTGATATCATTCTTTTTTTCTTTCTTTTTTTCCAGACCAGGTAATGAAGACGACGCCTCTTCTTCGCATGGCTCTGAAGCAGATTTACCCCCGCCACCCCCGCCCATGCATGAGGGTGGGGGCGGCATGCATGCCCCATCACCCCCACCGTCACAGACAAACAAACAAACCCACGTGGCCACCGCCTCATTTTCAACTCCATCGCCATGGAAACCTGTTGGCGGAACTGGAAACACCACCGGAAGTAGCATCACGATTGGCTCACACAATTCCAAGATGGCTGCCACCAGCGCACCTGTTGGGGCACCTGTTAGTCCAAAAGCACCTGTTGGGACACCTGCAGGTGTAGGAGGACAGAAGGCGGGTACAGGGGTGCCGACCCCCACGCAAAGTGCCGTTTTAGAAGATGAATCGGATCCTGATAATGTACCGAAATATCGAGGCTATACCAATCCGTCGGTTCAATCGCGCACCTTCAAGATGCTGCAGCAACAGATTGATTCGGGTGAAGGTAGTACGCTCTCGTTTGTTTACATGTCTTGTTCACAAAGTAATAGGAGGGGGTCCACCTTTTGTGTTTCATACGAATAAAGGGGGCAGGTCCGCTTTTAGTTTTTGACTAAAGAATAGGGGGTTAAGTGGATTGGCTGTAGAGGAGGGAGGGTCTAGGTGTTAGATTTATTGATGTTAAAGGTATCATTTAGATCTTGGATATCATATGGCACTATCCTACTTCCCGAATAAAATTTAACCTGGATGATAGATAGGATATTGCATCGAATTTTAAAGGGGTCATTTTTGTATGAAGTTCAGAGAAGTAACCATTCTAGCTTTCTTTTTTCATATGGCAATGCGTAAATTTTACAAACCAAGAGACACGGGCTACAAGGTAGGAGTAAGGGTTGGTAACTTCGTTATTATGCCCCGTGAAAACGAGGGGATAGAGGGTTGAGCTTGTCTGTCTGTCTGTCTGTCTGTCTGTCTGTCCGTCTGTCTGTCTGTCCCGCTTGATATAGGGTACTTTGTCCACGCGAGTTTGGGATGAAGGAGTTGAGCTAGAGCTTTCAA
>LQRL01098298.1:12161-25107 GCA_001703475.1 Hydroides elegans
CAAAATTTTTGAAACGTGATTAATGCTACACTTATAAAGGAATGCCATTTATTTCTGGTACATATATTAGAGTAAATGTTACCTTATAATATTAATATAATTAAGCTGGGCAACTAACGTCACAGTCTGAGTATGAGGAGAAAATGTTAAAAATGGCACAACGTGCCCCGCTCTCCCCTACATATATTGTCATTTTGTGGAATAATATGAAGAAACTTTAGGGAATGTATGTACATGTATATCAATATGATAAACAGGGTTCATACAATTTTTCCATATAAAAATTCCATGTTTATTCCATGACATTTTCCATGACCAAAGTCGCTTTTTCCAAGACCCATAAAAAATCTTTTTTTTTTTTGTTTTAAATAGTTTATAATTTCTGAAACATGATAGTTTTTTTTTATACTTTTTTCTTTTTACTTATAAAGCATATACGCCTGATAAATATTTTTTCAGAAAATTCCATGACATTTCCATGACTTTTCAAGAAAAACAAAATTCCATGACATTTCCATGACATTCCATGACAAAAATATTTTTCCAGGTTTCCCAAGACATGTATGAACCCTGGATAAAAGATTTTCTTGTTTTTTTTTAAAGAAAAATACGAGACAATAGTCTATTGTAGAGTATTTGTCTCGTGGGCAAAGTGTCGATAGACATTAGTACACAATCTACCCATTAAAGAAAAGCGAATATTTGATACGAAATTTAAACGTATATTTTACCTGTCCGAGCACTGAGTCGCCGACCGTCTTCAAATTATTGAGCTTCCTATAGTTGATCTCGTCCGCCACGCAACTGGCGCGATGATGACGCAGATTGAGCTTCTTGAAGATTTCCGCTTCCTCTTCCTGTGCACGTGATTGAATGCAGAAGGGTAAATTAACGATATGAAAATGGTTTGGGGATATTTTTAAAGATTCTAAGTTAGTATTTCTTGGCCAGTTGATTTGAGCTAAAACACTTTGCTTATCAACATTAGCATAGTATTTTATAAGATGATTGAACTTAATGATTGTTTATCAAGCATTCAAATAATAATTGAACAAGTTGAGATAATCTAATGATCAATAGATAGCCTATTTTCTTTCATTTTCAAAGCTAAAGATAAGTCACTCATTATAAAATTTGATTTGGAACTATTTCTTAGAAGGATTTCAAGAATTTCAAACCGTTACTAATGCAATAAAAATATTTAAGAAGCTTGTACCCTTTTCCCAATAGCTATGAAACGTGTAAGAATATAAACTATAGTAATATTAAAGATAACCATTGTAGCACAAACTCGTCCCAAAAATTATAGATAATTTAAGAAAAGGATTGTAAGTACTATATCAACTACTTTTGATAATAAAGAGCGGTAAATTGTTAGGTTGTGTTAGCTACTACAAAACACATGGGAAGTGTTACATAATGGTTTTCTATGTCTCAAATGTTAATATTTACAGATGTTAGTCAACTAACCTATATTAGTGAAAACAATATTAGATTATATACTTCTAAAGATGGTTTTATGAAAAAAAATCAACACAAAGATTGTAATCGTATCTGCATACACAACTTATTTTAAAAGAAGCAAGCAAAGCATTTAGAGACAAATCGTCTGCGCCCTCTGTCCCGTTGGCCAACAGTCCTGATGCTTAAACATGCGCCGAAGGCTGAAAATAACGGCGAGATAAGCCAAGCAAAGGTTATCCAAAGCAAATGCGGGATGCAAAAAGGGGGATTCGGTATTCCATTTGGCTTAAATCCCGATTTGGTGACTGGTGATGTAATATGTTAGAATTTCCTGGGGTGGAGTACCGATTCAATTAATCACAAGTAGATCAGTGAAACTGATTAAGTCCTCCGCTACTTCAACAACCGTTTAAAAATGAAAAAAAAAAAACATAGCAAATCAAATTAGAACATCAACAAAATCCATCGAAGGATTGTCTTTCTCACAACGTCTTTTAATTCTTGAGATTTTTCAAAAAATGATACGCCTAAGCACAGCTGTAATATATGTTTGTTCCATGTGCCAAAGGAAAACAAAATCCATCGAGGGATAATCGAGCACTCGTCCGTACAAACTGCCATCAATAATCACGCTAAGTCATTTTTCAAAAAATCGCCAAAATTCCAATTTTTGAGATTTTTCAAAAATAATACGCCTAAGCACAGCTGCAATATATGTTCGTTCCATGTGCTAAAGGAAAACAAAATCCATCGAGGGATAATCGAGCACTCGTCCGTACAAACTGCCATCAATAATCACGCTAAGTCCCCAAAATCACCATTTTTCAAAAAATCGCCAAAATTCATATTTTGGAGATTTTTCAAAAATAATACGCCTAAGCACAGCTCCAATATATGTTTGTTCCATGTGCAAAAGGACAATTAAATCCATCGAGGGATAACCGAGCACTCGTCCGTACAAACTACCATCAATAATCACGCTAAGTCCCAAAAATCACCATTTTTAAAAAAATCGCCAAAATTCCATCGAGGGATAAGCGAGCACTCGTCCGTACAAAGTAGTGCACCTAGGTGTCGACAGACGGACAGACGGACATGGTTAATTGGTCTTATACATAATTCCATTTAACGTATAAAAAAAATTGAATTTTTTTTTGATAGCTCAATTATTTGTTGTAGTGACGGACGGACAGTAATGAATACTATAGTCCTCCGCTTCGCGCTAACGCGGCGGCGGAGGACTAATAAAGAGAGTAGGGATTGCAGATGGGGATTGTTTGTGCTTTTTATTAGCTGTACTTTTTGGTCCAGGTTTGTTACTTGTTTTTTTTTCTAAGAGGGAGGGAGGGGAGGGGGATGTTGTATAAGGACGTTAGTGTTACCGGGGAAATGACGTCATCCATTTCGTCTTCATCGTCATTGCCCTGTGATTTGTCAACACAACTTATAATGGGGTAAGCACGCAAAATTTATGACGTCACAACACGAAATTATGACGTCATAATGAAAACACGATTATTCAATAATATAAAAATAAACTTCGAATCGTGCCACAAAATGCAGAATGCTTATACATGTACATGTATTTATAAATATCTAAGCCTTTTAATAATAAAAGTGCGTTGTCTATGTTGCAAGCAAAATAATATACATTTTGCATCGAAACGACGGTAAAGTGAATATATAAACATATATGTAAGTGCTAATGAAATTTTAGAACACAAAATATATCAGGAATTAAGACTAGCTTTGCAAAAATATGTTTGTGTTTTGAAAGCTTAGTTTGGTTTTTTTTTCTTATCTGTGAATATTCCGAGAATATAAATATTTTCTCATGAATGAGAAAAATTTTAAGTAACATGAACACAGGCGAGAAATAGTTTTTTTTTTCATGTTTTGGGTCAGCATTTTAAAAAGTTTTCGTAGCAAACTAAAAGCTTTCAAACGTTGAAAAAATGGAAAACAAATATAAGGTTTAGTTCGATACACAATTATAAATGTATACAGAGATTAACAACTAATGAAAAGTAGGTCATAAAACGGAAGTAGAAATACGCGCAGGCGAATTAATATACCGGCGAAATGAGATCACTGCTGCTCAGATCCTGAAAATGTCAATAACACAACACGCACTGAAGGATTAATATATTATTCGTAAGTATTTATTTTTGATTTGACAAAACGATGCATAAATATCAATACAAAAAGAAGGTATAAAGGAATGAAAAACGCACAGACAACGATATATGTTATTTTGAATAATTATGTGTCGATCGCACTTCAATGTATAATAAACATCCCAAATTCAAAAGGATCGGCTAAATATCGCAAATGCTATATAAGTTCTTTAAATGGTATAAAGGAATGAAAAACGCACAGACAACGATATATGTTATTTTGAATAATTATGTGTCAATCGCACTTCAATGTATAATAAACATCCCAAATTCAAAAGGATCGGCTAAATATCGCAAATGCTATATAAGTTCTTTAAATGGAAAATTGCATCGTGGTCTATGCGTCTATTAATAATATAATTGAACTTCTTACATATTATATTGAATATATTAACATTGCATTTTTTAAAACAACGAACAACCAATAGATACCGCATACAGCTAAATTTGCTACAAGCAAAAACATACAAAATATGGCAACAAAAGATGAACACTACCATAGAAATCATGAGACGCGGCAAATTCCGTATGTCTGTTGAAATTCATATCTATTGGAAACTCAAAATGGATATGGACAAAAAAACTGGTAAAAAGACTTTAATTACTCAACTGTGCGATATGCAACATCAAAAGCAAAGAATATACGATATAGACATTTGGAAAACATTGGCAATCCTACGATAATTACTGAATATATGTAAACAGAAATAATTCTGAGAATGGGCAATGACAAAATCGAGCACAATACATAAGGAATATTTCATTTGCATGTACATGTATATGATTTTATACATTGCAATCAAAATGCACCTTCTCCAAATACAATGAAGAATCATATATGACCATAACTAGTTACTTTAAACAACGGTTTAAAGGCCATATGTAGGTCACGACACCAGAGTTCAAGGTGAACAGATATAAGGTCAAGGTCAGCGCAAAAACTTACTAAGGTCAATGACGAAAGCCATGATTGTATTTGCTATGAGTTGAAACAAAGAAAATTATACTCAGTGAATGAGTTAATGTCATTTTATAATGATAGATAGAACACTATCAAGCCCTATTTACATGGTCTTATGGAGGAAATATGTGCCTATAAAACGAATAAATCTTTAGATAGCTTCTATGTAAGTTTGTTTTTATCTCACATTTCAATCCAATGAAAAAAGAGATGTGATTTTTCTCCTTTTTAGGGAAATCGAGTATACTTGAGAGAACAAAATTAGAGAGAACGAGTGCCATAACAACACACACGAAATTGTAGCTGTGCACTAGTTTCGTTAGTCTGCCCTCAACCTGAAAAACGACAACATTTCAATTTTAGTACTTTTTGAATCAGGCAACTTTAATCATGTTTTATGTTATGATTTCTATAAAATATTATATACTCAAAGATGTCAACTGCCATATTTGTTATACTTTTTTATGGCTGTGGAATTTTCAGATTGTAAATTTGAGACGGTAATTGGGATAGTAAAGGGTAGCTTCTGTAACCCTAGTCCGACAAATTGCGCCAAAAAGTAATTTTTAAATAGTACTAATATGCAAGCTAACCAAATGGCTTTGAAGCGTATCAAGTTGCATTCTAATTAAAGTCACCTGATTATAGACCTTGATCTATAATAACTCGCAGGTCCATAGTCCATTGGAGCAAAATATCGAAAGTTACAATTTAATGATTTTGATAAAAACGCATTATTTTAATCAATCGTCGGGAATTGAGCCCTGACCCCGTTATAATGATACACATGCTCCAATCGACCATAGACACACTTAAATCTATTGCAAAGCTCCTTGTTCTATAAGGAAGAGCTACCTTGCAGCCTGACATTCTTCGACAATAATCGCTCAGCTCACTCTGTTGCAAAAACATCATTTTCATATAAAAATATATGCATATACATATAACACACAATGTTTTTATTAAACGGGAAACAAGTAACACCCGCAAATGCTGCTTGCTAGTAGAGTACATATCTATCATCTCTAGGAGCTTTCAAAGATACATGTATGTCTTTGTTAAATGGGGAAATTGTCAAGAAATTCAAGTACCAGACATAAGTTTATACAATTAATAGTACATGTAAATTTATTTAGAAACAAGTCATATTTATACATTTTAATATTTTTAAAACATGCAATCAACTTTTTACATTCATTGTAAAAAATGGCCACTTTTTAAATCAACGCACGATTTAATACCTCATTTTGTATTCAAACCCGACTTAATCTAAATAACAAATTCGAATTTGCTGTATTCATGCATATGATAATAATTTAACGAACAAAAAACTAAATTTCAAACTGGCATTTAAAGACATTGTAATAAATTCAAGAAAATCGATTTAAATTCAAGAATTTAAACTCATTTATTTCTATGACAAACTACAAGTCAGAACCTAGCATCATGCTTAGAATTAACCATATGATTTAGTGAATAACGTTATTTCAAGTATTTGATAATACAATTCAATATGAAATTATCTTCTAAACACATAGACAATCAATCATTCATTCGACATAAACCGTCTTTATGCAAAAAATCTGTCATGCTACATAAAGGAACAGTTCTGCAAGTTTTAGGACAACTGAGCCAAAAACAAAATGCTTCAAATTTCAACCATTGAAACGGCTTCGGAGGCCGAAATCATTTTGTTGGGATGACCACAATCATTTTTAATGTTCAACTTAAATAGAGGAACTGCATTCACTGAATGTAGAAGATGCAAAAAAAAAAAGGAAACCAAATCCTATCCAACTATTTGTTCTTATGAGAGGATATTGAAGATAGGGTTGGTTGACAGCCATGGCTTGTCAAACCATCCAAACAAACTTTGATTTAGCAAATAAAAATCATGGTAAACCGTGTTTCGAAAAGACAACCAAAGTTGTCTAAACCACACATTTTATATTATGTTTTTTTTTTGTTTATACACACCTCAGCACAACTTCCCGGTTCCGACCCCTCACTCATCTCGCTCATCGTTCTAAACCGCGTGATACTCGTCGAGAGGTCACTGCTATCTCCTCCAAGGTCACCACCCCAGGCCACCCGTGACCCCCGTGACCTTTGACCTCGACCACTTGTGGTGCTGTCGGGTGACATTGGTTCGTCCTCCGAGGTCAAAAGGGCGCGGCCGCCAAAGGGATCGTCGCTGCTTCTGTAAAACGAGAAGAGGAAACTTAATAATAAATTTTAAATTAGAAAAAATATTTTTGAAATGAAAATTTTGGATGATTTTTTTGGATGATTCGAAAGAACGTACATGTATCTATGTTCTTTTAACGGATAATGACATGGTCGTTTAAAAAATATAATTTTGGGAGGGATATATTGTTTTGCAATATTTTTTTGGCGGTTTTAATATTTCTGGTATGAAAATCATATTTTAGGATACACTGAAACAGATTGATATATACTAGTATATACCCTTCACAATTTAGGTAATTTGTAATCGAGGTCCCTCATGTTTAAGCTCGCTGGATATTTGGTGAACAATCTTAGGCGAATTTGTGACATATGGTCTATTAAAACAACTTTACATTTCAAATACAACAGCAAAAGCTTAAAATAACTGTGATTGTGAATAACGAGCACAATTGGCATCGATAAATCAGTTCGCCTAAGACATGATTCATGCAATTATAGCGAAAAATCAATTACAGACAAATGATAACAATTCGTACCAAGAATCAGGACAACAGTACTACAGTATTATAGTTTTTTTTTATGTGGTTAAAACTCTTTCTAAAATATATTTCGTATGAACTCCTGTTTTGTACTTCAGTTAAGTGCTTTGTTAAATTTCCCTTAGCAGCGCGTTTGTGTTAACGTTCAAAAGACATCTTAATTAGGTTATTTCAACAAAAGTTGTCACACCTTAGAATGTTACTATTCTTACACCTAAAATAAGGTTATTTCAAGAGGTTTTATGATAAGCAGCTATTAACATTTCAAAATTCAACAAATTTGAGTTGCTGAATATTTACAGCCAGGAAGTTATTTCTATAAAGAAATCTATTGCGTTGTTCTATTTTCGCAAAGTTTATAATACTGTCCCATATATCATAGAGAAAATAAGCCTCACTCTAATCAAAAGCATACTACGGTACATGTATTTCTAATGACGAGGTTTGTTATTTCCGAGAGCATTTGCATTTATTGCCCTTCATGAAAAATGATATCTAGCAAAATTTCGAAAAAAAAAACAGTGAAAAGGATCTCAAAGGTCATAATTAACACGGTGACAAAAGAAAATACTTATTTCAGATGAAATATCAAAAGTATAGTCTTGCAAGTATCGAATATAGAAAATCATAAAGAATATGAAAATCGCAGACGTGGGTCGCCGCTTCTTCTATACCTTTGAGGTGCACTCGTTGCGTAGATACGGTCATCAAGGTGATTCTGACGGTGACGCGGTCTCATTGGCATATCGATTCCCGACCTGTTCACCACCGAAAAAGTAGTTCGAAGAAAAAAAATAGATACATGCATAAGCGACATCTAACGGATTATCACTATGAAGGCAGTTCAGATATTGCTACAACAGGAATCGCAGCCTACTAGAAGCAAGGGGGAGTTTGGATTCAAGTGCTTTAATGAAGGAAACCTATTTACTTTAATCAATCATAAGACATCATGTTCAGTATATAAATTTATCAGAGAGAAAAGAAACTTGCATGTATAGAACTATCCTGGACTATTTTGCTGAAAAGTTTATAATTCTATCATGTAAAAGATAATTTCCCCTGTTTTTAATCAACAAGGTTTCCGTTATCAAAGCACATATTTCTGGAAAGCAAACAGCTCCTTTATAGATATTTAAACGATTTGAAATATACAAATTTACATTCTACTTGAGCAAAATTACCAGAGCTAGATTAAATCATGCGCTTTACAATAAATTTACAGAGTACAATATTGACCATCTATTTCCCAACAGCATCAAAAATATATCTATGATCAATTCTTATCAGTTATTACATCCAAGATATAAATTTTAAATAAAATCATGTAGGCTAAACATATCATTGTATATTTTCACATACTTTCCGAAAATTGTTTATCGGTTTTCAAATATCTGTGGATGTGAAGTGATACAGATTTGAACCTCATTCTGCCTTACGGTATCGTTGATACCGGAATTCGCGTAATATATCGAGAGAGATCACATCGAACGAGACTTAAAAACCAAAGTTTTACGGAACGGAACGGAGGACACTACGTCCCTTGTCCTCCTGTGTCCCTATTTGACCCTTGACCCTAGGTCCCTAGCAACGACATGACGTCACTTCCTATTTATGAAGGACTGAGGGGATGGCAGGGATGGGTACACGACACGAATGAGGTTCAAATCTGTATCACTTCACATCCACAGATATTTGAAAACCGATAAACAATTTTCGGAAAATATCTTGTAGATGAGAAGTATAGATCCAGAATTGAACCTCATTCTGCAAGACCACAAAAGGTGGTGGGAGTCCTCCGACGAAGGATCACACATCTAGTCAAGACAATAAAACTAATCAAAAACTTTCAACAGATGCTTTATTGATAATAATAATAATTTAATAATAATTTAAGCATTTATATAGCGCTATTACAATATTAATTGATCATAGCGCTTTACAACAGCATGGTTAAGATAATAAAGAATGCTATATATAACAGTACATAGTATATACCAGTGAATTATAGTTAGGATATAAAACTAAAACATTTTGAACCGAGTAAAACTGAATTTAAGTAACAACATTAAAACAATTTAAACATCGTAATACTGAGTAAATAAATACGTTTTCAGCTTTTTTCGAAACTGACTAAGAGATGAACATTGTTTGACACCATATGGTAGTTTATTCCAAAGTTTTGGACCAGCAACACAAAACGCTCGGTCACCGCCAAACTTTTGGGTGGTTCGAGGGACTTTTAGGTTGTGTCGATGAATTTCGCGCAGGGTTCGAGATTGATCAGGGAGGGAAAGTAGACTGACTAGGTATGGTGGGGCATTTTCGTTCAAGCATTTGTATACCCAGACGAGAATCTTGAACTCGATTCTAGCACGGATTGGCAACCAATGCAGTTCTCGTAATGCGTCAGAAATCCTATCGTATTTTCGGCGTTTGGTCACAAATCGTGCACATGCATTCTGTAGTTTCTGTAATTTGCTCAAAAGAACATCTGGAATGCCGTAGAGAAGGGCATTGCAATAGTCTAATTTTGAGAAAATCAGAGAGACTACGAGTGTTGTTGCAGTTTTAGAGGTGAGGCACCTTCGAAGGACGTAAAGTTGACGCAGTTGATAATATCCACACTTGAGAATGTAGTGCACATGAGTGTGCATTTTCATTTCATGGTCAAAAAAAGACCCAAGATTGCGCACACTGCTTTTGCCCTCTATCACGTCACCAGCCACTCTTATGCTAGAGTACTGCATTTTGCGAAGCTGTTGTGAGGACCCGATCATGATGAATTCGGTCTTTTCTTTATTCAATTTCAATCTATTCCGGTTCATCCATTTTCCGATTTCACTAATGCCGTTCTCGATACGCTCACGAGCGTTATTTTGACTAATAATCGAACGGGGGTCAACCGACTGATAGAGTTGGGAATCGTCCGCGAAAAGGTGAAATAGTAGCATTAGACCGCGTATTATCGTACCCAGATTCCTTGTATATCGCGTGTATGCCCCTGGGCCACCGCCCGACCCCTGGGGGACACCCGTTTCCAAGGCGACGGCATCCGAAAACGTACCACCTATTACAACCTTTTGGTCGCGATCACGCAGATAGGAGTTAAACCACTTGGCCGCTGTGTCAGATATCCCGTAGTCGCTTTGCAATCGGTCAATGAGAATATCGTGGTTCACCGTATCAAAGGCGGCTGATAGATCCAAAAGAGCTAGAAGGATGACCTTGCCCTTGTCCTTCATCATCATGATATCGTTATGCACTTTTAGCAAAGCGGATTCAGTTGAATGGTTTTTCCGATATGCGCTTTGCAGCGGTTCGTCTAATCCGTGTTTTTCGCAGTGAGAGTTTATCTGAGCGGTGACCGTTTTTTCGATGAGTTTTGAGACATACGCTAAGTTCGATACCGGGCGGTAATTCTTGAGTTCACGATCTAATCCGGGTTTTTTTCAAAAGAGGAGTTACAATAGCTGATTTGAATAATTTGGGCATATATCCGGTTGTGAGAGAACGGTTAACTATGTTCATGATGACGGGGCCTAATTCTTCCACACACGATTTAACTAGAAATGTAGGTATGGGGTCAAGAATGCACGATTTTGAGGCGGATAATCGTATGAGCGTTTTGGTCTTTTCAAGACTAAGAGGTTGAAATGAACTAAACATTGGAATCTCATCACAGTATGAATCGCTTGTAGTATCCACAGGGGTAAACGAAGCAGTGATTTTATCAATCTTGCTTTTGAAATATGAAGCAAAACCATTCGCTAATGATTCAGGCGAAGTATGGTCGGGCAGCGGACTGCTGAGTGTTTTGTTTTTTAGCTTATCTACTATCTTAAATAGCTGTTTTTGATCCGACTCATGTTCACTTATTTTTGAGTTATAGAATTCCGCCTTTTTCGTAGACAACAGTTTATTATATTTAGTTTTGAGAACATTGTATTTGTGGCGATATGATGAATCAGAATCACAGAACTTATTTTTAAAACGCTCTAGTTTTCTAACCTCTAGCTTGAGAGACCTAAGCTCCTGGTCATACCATGGACGGTTTTGTCGATTCCGCAGTGTTTTATTGATGACTGGGGCGTGTTGATCTAATACCTCGGCGAGCTGCTTGTTGTAATCACGCACTAGGCTATCCAGGTTATTAGGAGGGCTTTTGACTACATCAAGGTTTGATATATCCTTTTTGAACTGATCGAGGTTGATATCCTTATATTTCCTGTACGATATACTTTTGGTATTATCCTTTGCAACAGGCATGAACAATTCAAATAGAATAGCAAAATGGTCAGAAATAAGCGAACCAGCGCTCGGTGAACGTTGAATGATTTTATTATCCTTTCTAGTAATGATCCAATCGATAGAGGTACCGGACTGGTGTGTTGCGATTGAAACATTTTGCTCAAGATCAAAAATATCTAATAAATCACAGCATTTTCTAGTATAGCCATCATTTTTATCCAGAAAGTTGAGATTGAAGTCCCCACAGATTATTATGTTTTTTTTGATTCATGAAATGATCGCATAGCATGTGTTCAAACTCCTCGAGAAATGATTTTTTTGACAAATGTGGTGGTCTGTAAATAACGACTAGATCTGCGTCCTTTTCAGCTATTTTCATAGAAATGATCATGTGTTCAAAAGACTCATATTCATTTTTTGCTTTTATCAATTTTGCTTTGAATATTTGTTTTAGGATAACCGCAACACCACCGCCTCTTTTATTTGATAATGAACTTTCCGAATTTCTGGGTTTTTGGAAGATTTCAAAGCCCTCAGGGCATAGACTATTGCTAATTTGGGTGTCATCTTCTGATAACCATGTTTCAGTCAAAGCACATAAATCAGATTTTTCACTAATAATATAGTCATTTATGCTATCGAATTTGTTCTTTACTGATTGCGCATTTATGAGACAGCATTTGAGGAAAGGGTGGTCATTTTTGTCATTTTTTGCAATTTCAACCGCTATCAAATTTGCATGGTTTTGGCTTTCATTTCCGTTAACATATTTCATAGAATTCGACTTTGGAATGTTTACCATATGATCCGATTGCACGGGTAAAATAGGGCATATCGTAATGAGATTTGACCTATTAACACCTCTTTGTTTTTGTTGATACGACCTTGCTCTGATTCTCGACCCTATATTGTTCAAAAATGGACTGTCTTGAATTTCAGCCAAACACATGATTTCAATCAATACCAATATCCAAACGAATGTTGACATATTTCAATCAAACTATTATTAGACTCAAGTATCCTTTGGATCAATACTTAATGTGTGTCAAAATGACTCTAGATTCGATCAGTATCCGACCATCAAAATCCACTTTTTATTAAAAAACTTTTTTGCTAAATTGAAACGGCTAAAATATTCCTTGCAATTAAAACAACTTAAATATGTTAAAATTATAAATACACGCTTTAAATATCCTCTGCAATTAACACTTTTACAACAGTTACAATTTTAACATGTACACCACACACGGTTTAACAATCAATGATAACACATGATTAAATGATTACATGTATATGATTAACTTGACTACGTCTGATTAGATATCCGGGAACACGCCTCCCAGAGGCTGACCGATATGCAACAA
>LQRL01098301.1:580-29315 GCA_001703475.1 Hydroides elegans
AATATCATACTTACTCGAATAAAGTCATAAGGGCATTTGAGTGGACAGGCTGAATGTTTACATGTTCCACTCTCATCTTCTTCCTCCAAATCGAAATGATCAAAGCGAATAGCAATACTGTAGAAGTCAGGCACAGTCATGCGCCAGGCTTGATTGATATTGTTGCTATAGTTGCTTGGATAGTTCGGAGAGGTTATAATTTCTGCACCAGTTGATAATGTTGCTGGTCCACCCGCGGATTCTGAGGTACACTCTAACAAATTGGACGAGCAATTTATATTATATCAAATATTATCTGAATGCAAGATTTATTAGCTTAATTTTTGAGCCGTCCGGAATCTCCTCTCGGATACATATCTTCATTTGTTGAGAGGTTTTGAAACATACCAAATTGAACGGAAATATTAAAAAAAATATATATGACTTTAATGAATATGGAAACCTCCTATGAAACGCTCAGAAATTATCGTAGAAAACTGTTTGTTTTCAATTTTAAAGTCAAACTCACCAGCATGTATCATCAGGGATGGCTTTTCTACGAAAAGGCAGAGCAACGATGCATAATTAAGTAAAATATTTTGTGATTTGTGTTTGAAATCCATGATTATACTCGGCTGGCTCCGGAGCCACTCTAAGATGTTGCAATGAACATGATTTTGTAACTTATTTAATTACTTTATCTATTTTTTGTCTCCTTCAAATTCAAATACATTCCATTTTACATAATGTACTGTAACGTTTTTGGTGATACCTTTCATTAAATTGAGTCAGCTCTCCCTGATCACATCAACTTAAGCTATAGGAACGACATAAAATCTCTTCAAAGGTAACTATGTACAAACCATTAATCCACACATTATGGGAGTTACTGGATTGTGAATTTTTTCCATTAAAATTAGTCTAACAGGACCTTCAAAACTTTTCAACGACAAGTTTCGAGATCGAAATTTCGATAAAGGTATCACTTTTTGTGGCTCTTTAAACTTTATAATCGGGATCACGCTGTTTGATTGACATTCATCGTACTATTAACTATAACTAAAATGTTTCCGTGTGCTAAGTGAATTAATAGCGCCTGAAAAGCCATAGAATATGTAGGGTTGCTCAAATATTCTACAAAATATCAACAAATTTCGGTACAACCAATTTACTAATTATGTATTATTTCTGATCGAGTGTGGGGTAGCTTACACTGAATATTACCAACATTAGGGGAATATGAAGCATTCATACAAATTAAAATGTTATAGAAATAGAACTAAGTTAAGAGGAATATTGAATTGCATTTAATCAAAATTAAGTTGACGCTGTTAACTCAAACAATGTTCGGTTTAAATGTGAAAGCGTCCTGCTTTGAATGACCTTCTTAACAGGCTGCAAACGGTTTCAGCAAGTAAAATGATAATAATAATAATAATGGTAGTCTAGAAAAGTCGTTCAGTTTCTCGCCGCATCTGATTGTTCCAGTGATCCGGTTTCAATACTTCACGTTTGTAAAAAATTAATACTCCGTTGCCCATTCAAACGATCACGACCCGCAGATCGCTATCGACGTCATGTCTTCCAGCCTCGCTTCTATACAAACTACACATTTTGTCTCTGACGTCATAATCAAAGGACTGCGCATAATAGCGTTTTGCGACAAAGTGCGCACAGTCCATCAGTCCACGCACGCGCACTTGGTCACATGGTATTTGGTCGAGAAAATCGGTAACAGACATCCTTGGTCTCGGTTCAGTTGGGCGGAACCATGCAGATTCAATACCAACCACATCTGGAATCGCTGTAAAATATATGAAAAACAAGAACGGTAGCTTATAGTATTTCAACGAATACTGGTCATATTTATTGGATCTAGCTATCGACTATAGTAATTTTCAACACCTCGGTGATATTTATTTGGTAGATTCGCTATATGAAAGACCGTTCATTTGAGTCTATTTTCACGAAACACTAAAATTCCAATTTGTAACGCTTCATTCACGGAACTCTCGAGTTGTCGAACTATGCCGCCAGTGCACTTACTCATCACTCCCCAATATGCGATAGCAAATCCTCGCCCTGTTGTCCAATGGTCTGTGTGGAAATGAATCCATGTCTCGTTGCACGTCGATACAATGTTAGTAGAGAAAGTCTGTCGTCCGCATCCTTCCCAAAGAATAATAAATTCGCCATGACATGACTCCGTTACCTGTTAGCATAATAAGTGATATTTAATATCATGTTATGATTGAAGAGAAAATGAGATTGCTCTTTTATATAAACCTTTAAACGTAAAGAAATACCGTAATTACCGGTGTATAACCCGCGGGTTATACACCGATTTTACAAACAAACCACCCGGGTGCGGGTTATACAACGGTGCGGGTAATACACCGATTTTAAAAACATAATACGCTCGATTTTGGATTTTCATGTAAAATAGGGTTCAATTTTGTAATGATTAATCGATACAATATCGGTAAAAATCTTAAATTTAGCCTTTTACTCTCTCTTTACGGACTTTATAAGGGAAGAAATAATTACTATCAGCATATAAAAGCTTTTGCATGGGGTTATAGGGTAAAATTTACAATTTCCGGAAAATTATAAATTTAGGGTGCGGGTTATACACCGATGCGGGTTATACACCGGATTTCAAAACATAATTCTTGATTTTCACGGGGTGCGGGTTATACACCGGTGCGGGTTATACACCGGCAATTACGGTAGTAAAGTGTATATATAGCATCAATCGATAGAAAACAAGGTTCTTTGAATCTTTGGAACGATTTTATTTTGACTAAAAATAACTCCATCATATTATATAATAAAAATAATAATTACAGTAAAATCATGAAATATGCTACTAATTTGACATAATGTCATGCAACCGAGCTAGACCAATACTGGCGATTTACTTACGCGGATGAAGTCAAATGGACAATTTGGTGGGCACATGGAAACACCATGGTAACAGTTCTCATCCTGATCTTCCCGCTCCAAATCAAAATCCTCGATTCGCATAACAACGACCGCGTTGTCAGGGACAGTCATTGGCCAAGATTGTGTGATACAATTGCCATAGTTATTTGGGTAGTTTGGGGAGGTGATTGTGTTTACTTCCGTTGTGGCTTCGTCTATACTGTTCGCTGTGCAGGCTGATTTGATATATAAATATTTATATTACTTTTTTCATATAAAGAGCATATAGTATATATGCGTCAATATTGAAAAATGCAATTTCTCATATTTTGATTTAAATTAATATTCCTGTGACCTGTTTTCTATATGTGATATTTTATATCTTCAGGTTAATTTGTCGCTTATATTGAGACAAATCGAAATATTTTAATTATTTTACTCTCATCCGTTAGATAGTTTGGTGAAATTTCTACATTTGTTATTAGTATTTGAACTCAATATTAACTTACCAGTATGAACCCTTACGTATTGTTTTGTTATGACCAAGATTAACAACCAAAGGCCTAATGGTCTGGAATTTGGTGATTCGTATTTTAAAGCTATATCCATACTTCAATGAATGCTACACATTGGTCTCAAATTATACTTAATCTATGCTTTATTTGAGAAAACCGATAGTTTTTAAATGGTTATACGTTCTTTTAAAATTCATCATATAATTCCACTTGGAATAATTTGAAATTTTCAGAAATATAATGCATTCTAATCTCTGCTGTATCCCAACCAATACACTTTGAGATGCTAAATCTTAAAGACAGCTGGACAAACCTTTTAAACACACAAAATTATTGATTTGTATTTTTTACATACCATTGAGACGAACAGCATAATAAATAACGTAATTCAAAAAGTACAGTAACTTGATGGCAATGTCAATAAAATAATCTGAAAACTTGTTTGACAAGTAAATTATAAAACTTATAATGAGACAAAACTGTTTGAATTCCACCCTATTATATTTACTTTGTCTAAATATGTGTGATATCGAATAATCTTATGAAGCAATTATGTGAAATAATTTACTTTTAATTGTTTTAAAGTCAGAGTAGACCAAGTAATTTATTTTCTCTAAAGGCTTTAAATTCATTCATTTTATTATCAATAAACACACAGCAATGTGGATATGTTTAAACGTCATGTACATTTATATATTCCTAAAAGAGGTAGAAAATACATTTTGTATTAAACTCATAACTATAGAATATATTCATTAATTCGTAACATATTCTAAACATAGCTGAACACTTACAACTTACTCATGTAAGAGACCTATTTGAGACCATATATTATTTTCCAAAAGGGTTTTGCGAGCATCATTTGCATAATCAGACCTTCCATAGAATAAAATATGGTTGGCAAAAGCAATTCCAATATCAATGTTTGTTCGTTTTCTGTTTAAATATACTATATAACGAATTTCCGCAACTTATGTTGCATCAAATGACCATGACTCGCAATTCGTCATCCATATCAAACCGCCCACCCGTACTACTATACAAATAACATATTTTCTCTGTGACGTCATAATTGAATGAATGCGCATAATAGCGTTTTGCAGCAAAGTGCGCACAGTCCATCAGTCCACGCACGCGCACTTGGTCACACTGTGAGGCGGGGTCATTGGTTGCATTAAAGTCTATGGCGTTTGTAGAGTCTATGTCGCGGAACCATGCAGATTCTATGTCGATGACATTAGGTATTACTGGAAAAAGATGGGAAATTATCATTTAGTTGTCGTTAGACTGAACATCAATCCAAAATGTGACGCAATTGGGCAGCGGTTATATTTTATATCTGATGAGGCATATATATATTCTCTGTCGATTGTCGAATTATTTTTTAAAGAAAGGATCTTCAATTGATATATTGAAAACAAATTTACTCCTATATGATTGCTATTTTTTTATGATAAAATGTCCAGCATCATTATGCATTCAATTTTAGTGTGCATAAAAGGCTCATGCATACTTACTGATCGCTCCCCAATAGGTGATAGAAAATCCGCGAAAGGTGACGCTGCCATCTGTTCGGAAACGAAGACTTGCTTCATTGCATGGTGCTTCAAAGTTGCTTGTGAATGTTTGTATGTTACATCCTTCCCAAAGTATGACTGAATTACCATTGCAAGACTCGGTTAGCTGGAGAAAAAAAAAGTTGATAGTTTATATCGTTCATATAGTTTTAGAGGTGTGTGAGATTCAAGGTTTGTAAAACTGTTTATAAAACTTATAAGTTATAATATATAACTGATTATAAAACTTGTTTTGCAGATTACCTCGTTTTGAAATATGTTGTTACACAATTATCACCTATATTTATTGGTCACATGAAAATCCATGTATGGACCAAATAAAATATGTATCTAAAGCCAAATACATAATAAAATACAATTCTAAAACAATAAAATACTAAAAAGAATATAAAATATTTATTCAAGTGATTTCAAAAGATTGTTTACTATAATGCGCTTTTGATCTGTTATCAGCCATCATGTACAATAATTCCTGAATTCACAAATTATGGGAAGATCCAGCTTATGATAACGAATCGTGGATGCCATATTAGGTTTTGGTATCATAATTCAAGTGCTGAGGCAAAAAATATCACTTTCGCCGATTTGACATAAATATTTTTACTCACACGTATAAAATCATAAGGACATTCTGGTGGATACATCGAACCGTAACTATGCGCGAAACCACTCTCCAGATAGAAATCATCAATTCGTATAACAACAACCGCGTTGTCAGGCACAGTCAGTGTCCATGTCTGCTCGATGTTGTTGTCATAGTTACTCGGGTAGTTAGGGGAAGTGATTGTTGTCTCGGTGGTCGTTAGGCCGCCCGTCTCTGCTCCGGACTCAGAGGTACAGGCTTGGCGGGACAAAAATATTTAATAATTGTCAAATGTTAAATAAAAAACTGTTCAAAATAGATCCCTTTTATTGCCAATTGGTGAAGCCTCCAACTAAATGACAATATGACATGCAATATGAAATAACTTAGCGATTAATTGCGTGTCTGAAATGAATAATTTAAATGCACGGGACACCATGCTAATTTATCAGCAGTAAAACGAAAAAAAATAGTTATCAAGTGTGATAAATACAAACCGATTTTTCGAAATTTAGATTGTTGTATACAAGTTTTTATCTTTCAGACATAAATACTCACCGGCGTGTACAATGACAGATGTCTTTGCGATAAAAACGCAGGCGACCCATGCGAATACCATACCCATCTTTTGCAGTTTACTTTTAAAATCCAAATCCATACTAAAATTACCGTGGTCTTTTACAAATATTGAATTGTGTCTTCAATTTATTAAAACAAATCTCAACCGAAATATTTTTAAGGCAACACAAAAATATTTAATAAGAACTGAGTTCAATGTCTTTTAGACGCTTGATTCCATTGGAATCAGCAAAATATTCTATTATCTTGCCATGTTTCCCTCTCATGGATCTAAGGTGAAATTCCATCATCTTATTGTATTCCTTTAATGCATTTCACGTGAACAATTCAGGCGCGGATTTAGAGGGGGCGCCCTTATATATAAGACCAAAAAAATAAATCCTTCGGTTCAGTCTGGTAATTAATACTGTCTGCGCCCCCCGGTTCAACATTTTCTGGATCCGCGCCTGGACAATAGCACACAACAACAACCTCGTTTTCGACCAGTGTATTTTTTGGTTTGCTCTGGAGACCCAACGAAAATATCTTTGAATGTTTTAATATGATACGTTTTGTTTTTATTTATTTTTTGGTTGTTGAAAAAATGTTTTGTTTTTAGGTTTTATATGTTTGTTGAAAAAAAGCTAGAGAGTATGGATGCTTCTAGATGCTATGCTATTGTATGCCGATGTACTGCGCATATGTTGAATGCAAAAGCATTATGCATACAGTCAAAATCACTCCTAATTGGACAACTGGTACGAATAAACGAAGAATAAACGAACGCAAATAAACGCAAAATCTGATACGAATGAACGGAAAAAATGATACACATAAACGAATAACCGAATAAACCAATAAACGATATTACGGGTATGAACATGTATTAGACGCAAATTTTGATATGAAAGATTTTAGTTACGATAGTCCATTTAGAAGTGGTTTTGACTGTACTAAATTTGTGTTGCATGTTATTTCAATACTATTTCACATCATATCATGTAAATTGTTACTTTTAACAAACCATGTTTTTGGTTTCTGTTTCAATTTTAGCCAAAATATGTTTAACTAGAATAGTTTATACAATTACAATTATTTGCTTTGTGGGTTCTCCTGTTCAGGAGAATGTAAAAATAGGTTAAGAAATAAAAAAATATATAATCCAGATACCGATCGAAATATCAATGAAAGAATGTCTTATTACACAGTTACATGTTGATACAAATGATTTTGGGTCGAAAATATGTTAACATGTTAATTTCCTGACATCCATTAAATGAATCTGTAATTTCTACATTAATAATTGGTTTGGCATCGAATGCCATTTTCATTGTAGGTTTTTGATTTTTTAAGAAAAGAAATCTTAACAGAAAAACACAAAGCCAAAATGGCTGTATTTCTAGGGATTCGCACTACGTCTGGTTGTTATCTCGATATTTGTTTTTGATTAAAAATATGTCATTTAAACTGGTTAGTTACAAAAAAACAACAGTTAAATGCTAAGCAACATTAACAATTCGGAATCTTTAGCCTCTGAAAATAATTAAAATAATTAAGAAATCACCTTTAGCTATCACCCGATGATGATAAAGGATGACGATTGAAATGAAAGACAAGACTGTCCAAGGACAGTGTGCCACACCTTGCACAACTTTAGTCAACCCTATTAACTATGAAACGATCGAACATGTCTAATAAACCAAGTTATACCGTAATTATCGCGCCCCGTTATTACCGCGGGGTATACACAGATTTTGCACACAAAATACCAATGTGCGGCTTAGACAACGGTGCGGGTTACACCGATTTCTAAAGATAAAATCACTCGGTTAAGCATTTAGTAAAATTCATTTCGACACATATTACGATTATAGTATTTAATTTGAGCTGTTACTATGTCTCTGTGGATTGGTAAAAGAAAGAATCATTACGCGCAAAATCTATAAGGCATTTGAATTGGGTTATAATGAAAAATATACGATATTCAGAAATACGACAAATTTAGAGTGCGGGTTATACACCGGATCTTAAAATTTAATTCTATATGTTCATGGGGTGCACGTCAAACATGGATGCGGGTTATACGTCTGTAATCACGGCAGTATGTTCAATCATTGACATAACAAATTGAATGAAATGTATGCAACAGCAGAAGAGGTTTGTACGTCTAGATGACTCCCCTCGTACAATATAAAGGATGCATCCAAAATGATAGATTGTCTATAATATCCGTATGTGTTTAATCACAATATTTTTACTATTCACATTACAATCATTATTCTCCACGCTTTTACATGTATATCCTGTGCTAGCCGTATTGCTCTGTATATATCTATGTTCTTTTCTGCTAGCTGCTTTAGGAGGGTTAGTCTTATTGTTCTTTGGATGCCGTAACAAATGCGACAACAAACGAAATATTTCCCTTCGATTATCAAATTTCATCCTATATAAACCTAGATATGTTTTTCCAAAATGCCACAGGTCATATTACGACTTCAAAAATAACTGTAATTTATTCAATACATTTGTCACTTTAATGTAAGTTGATAATATAAGATACTTCGAGAGGGAGGTTGTAGATATTTGGAAAAGCAAGAATGAGAGCCAATAGAATGACAAACAAGGCCAAACTTTAGTTATTGGACCATCGAATGTATGTGTCAGCGAATGAAACAAGATAGAATTCTATCTAACGAATTTCAAAACACAAACAATAAACAAATGTCGGCATATCTAGGCGGTCATTTCCCAAACATATCCAAATCAGGCCAATAAACATTGACTGTTTTGCGAGCATCCCATATAAGGCATTGTCTATGCTGTTTGACCATCTATGCAGAGCTATTGAATGACAGCGTTTCCATGCATAAGCGATATAGGCTGAATAACATGCATTTTGTTTATTAGCTATTGATAAAAATTCTAAAGAATTCTAAAAAATAAATGGACAGGTGTGGCAAAAATCGCCAAAAAATATACCGTTTTTAGATTTTAAAAAGACCAAAGAATAAAAAAGTTATTCGAGATACAAGTGGTGTGTTAACCAATTTCATATGGAATAGTCCTCCTCTACGCCTTTTTGATTGTCTTAGGCCTTCGTAGAGAGCTTTTTTGGCTGGTGCCGAGTTCGGTAATCGGTATATATGGCCAAATACTCTGAGACTCATGAAATGTATGATTACCCTCAATCGGATATATCAATTTTATTTTATCAATATTATGGTGTCTGAATTACTTTTCAAATCTAGTCTTCTTTTGATTATGACGTAACAGTAGGCTGTGCAGCACACCATCGAATACATTTGTTCTAGTTTAATGACAAGAAAACCCTCGCCGAACCCATTAAAAGAAATATACATTTTATCATATGAATATTGTGGTGTGTAAAAATGTACGTCACAACTACACGTGCAGCACAATGGTAACAGCGTATGTAAGCCCAACTGATACAATAGGAAAATATAAGCAGCTATAACTTTGCTTATATAAGCAATATAAGCACGAGCTAGCAGTTTTTAGATACCCCAGAACAGGTTTAACAATCATACCAAGTTTCATTAAAATCGACCCACAACTCTAGGAGGAGTAGCATTTACAAGAAAAGTTAACGAACTAAACAAATAAATAAATAAATAACTAAATAAACAACGTAAAAGTGGGGGCACTATCCACGCCTCGCGTAGCAAGCCGTGGCTAAAAACATATTGACCGTATATTTTCATTTTATTCATGTAATGTATTTATGTATATATAAATCAATCCATAAATTATAATAACTTAACCTAATATTCTAAGATTCCAGTGCCATAGTATTTTTGGTTTACCCGTGGGGTCATTGTATCATCCAATAAAAATATGAAATCAATGGAGGTGCACTTGTATCCAGTGCTTACAAAAAATCCCAAACACGATAGAAAGAAAGTAGTCTTAGAATGACATGGGTACCAAGTAGGAAACCACTAAATAAATTATTTAGATGCAATTTTTTACATGTATTAAATCAATTTTTTATAAAGACGTTTGAGAAATATAATTTCTTTCATTTTAGGCCATTACATATTTTCGCTTATCGTATTGGTAAAATTAAACAAGATATGATAACTTATTCAACATGATTTGATATTAAATGTTAAAACACAAATCGTATTCTTTAAGCAATGAATATCAACTACATACCGGCACTTGCGTAAAAATAAAATAAAAACTAAGCCCAACTCATATACAATATTGGCATCACATTAAGTTTGCTATGCAATAAGATCATAATTTGATGGACGGATAGAGTGACTAAATAAAACATTTTTTTAACAATAAGGTAACATAACAACAAAGCATGATAAAATAAATAATACGACCACATCAAACAAATGATTATTCATTGGACTTATATATCGAATGACATATCACAGAACGCTTAAAAAAATATATGAATACGCAAAGAATCTAAATATTGTTATGAATTCTTCATCTTTGGTCCCATATACGCTTAAATATAGACCGATAACATATCATACCTAGATCACACTTACTACAATTCAAGAACAATAATTAATTGAACCTTTCTTTCATTTAATGTAATAGTTCTGCATCGAATATTTCTGAACGAAATACAATTTTTCGCATGAATTAATTCCACAGGCAGAGATAGGAAATTCAAAATAGTGAATAAGACACTGTGAACTCATGTCCATTTCTCATGTACTCTCGACCATGCTCAATAGAAGAATCAATGTACCATAAAAACTGCCCAGGAAACGCGAACTTGATTTTGTGTTATTAATATGGGTGTACTTTGATGTGATCAAACGTCTGATATTGATTTTGAAATATGTTTTATCTATATTCATGTACATCGTTTTAAACTAAATTAACTATTTTGAAAGCGTTGTTATTGAAGGAGCAATTCTTCACCCATATATTTAAGTACAATTATCCTAGTGTCATATATTCAAAAACAAAACAACAACCTTAATCTTTTAAAGGGAGATTTCACAAGTTTATAAATACATCATAAATCAATTAAATAAATAAATATTCTTTTATACAGCTAAATAAAGACTAAGACACAAATATTCCAAGACAACAATACCACTAGGCACCTATTTATCCTCAAGCACATAATTCAATTACATTACAAAGATGATCTACTTCACTGCACAAATCGTTACAGAAGAATGTTGCATAACATGTCTTTACCAACCCACTCGACAATGTATTTCTTGAAAAGTTATGTAAAATACGCGACGATGTTGAATACTGATATTTATTCTTCATATGCCAGGTTTCCCTTTTTTTCTTCTCAAAAAATAGAAATACAATTAAATCTACGTAACATATTCTTGTAAATATAATACGAGTTATGTAATGCCAACCATAACCCATATTTAAACGTCTTGCCAAGTAGGAAGGATATGTACATGCATTCTCTTACAACTCATGACGAACAAATAAATAAAGATTATATACATAAATATGTACAAGTCTAGCACTATAAAATAATCAAATATTTTACATATACATTTTATGTTAATCATAATATTTGATCAAAAATAATTATTTCATCTGATAGCACAATCACTAAAAATTAACCATTAAACTACGTCTATTGGTGAAGTTTTTGATAAAGGAACAACAAAAACCAAACATTGCACCATTTGAACCATTCTAAAAAACAATGCGATGTCATATGACATCAATACTTTGCAAACCATGTGCGAAAAAAAAATCGAGATAATACATATCAATAATCCTATATCAATCGAGCACCATTTCAGTACATCTTCGTAAAACATTAAGTCACTCACCAAGTCTTTTGAGCTGGTATTAAGGCATTTTGATAAATAAACACCATGGATATACATTCATTATTTTCTCACTTAAAATTACGTTCTTAATATTTAAGCCATTCTTGTTTTGTGTTCCTATCTAAAACATCAAAATAAGGAATGAGGAAACATTCTAACATAAATCGAAATAGTGGATTACTTTTATTCTATAAATATCAAAATTATAGGTAGAAGCTTCTCTACATGTTTGTAGTAATATACATGTAAAAGTTAATTCGACCCCTTTCTCATAAATAATCACGTTTGATATGTTTGCTAAGTTTGGTCCCTAACCACAAATGTATATTTTGGAGATAAAAATCATATTTTAAAATATGATTATCAAACTTTACATAAGAAGCCAACATAAAGAAGCATTCCTTTTTTATTTACATAAAAAATAAGCAATTCAAATAATTATTCAACAAAAAAACCCTAAGAAATAAGCTTAGTTACAAATGTTGTAATTTCTCATTTGTCACCTGATCGTATTACACGTATTAATATTTTTGAGCGATCTTTTCTTACGAAATACCATCTCGTTGAGCATTCGGTTATCGGCATTGAAAGACGCAAGAATTGAGATTTAGCTCGGTTTATTCTCAACTACAAATACTAAAGAATTTCTTGGGATCAGAATTTTTTTTTATTCTTAAAAGTAATTTCTCAATGTTAATTGGCACTGAATAAAAGCGAAACTGAAGCTTCCTCATTTTCCCTCATCGGTTTATGCATGACTCTCACTGAAACTATGAATCGAATCCATTTTGGGTGCCGATGCCGAGCCAAGTCGTTGCAACTCCTCCCTTATTGACGCAACAAGAGGCGCCGACGTATTTCCCGGTTGCATCACATTATTCACAATCTCCAGTTCATCTTCATTTGCACCACGCGGTCGGTTGTGCAGGTGGCCATTGCTGTATCCGCCGCCGCCACCTGTACCGCTCAGGTGAAGATGCGTGTTGGTTTCCGGGGGAGTTTGTGCGTAGGCCGGGTTCACCCATGCGTTGGTACCTAATGTATCCCCTCGCTGTCTCCCTTGTGAGCGAGTACTTAGACTAGTTTGAGTAGGATCACTTAAGTAGCGACTATCGGGTACACCTGTACTTCCAGTATGTCTGCCACTGGTACCCAACGCAGTACTTCGACCTGTATAGTCCAATCCCATCGATTGTTGTCCAGTAGAAGCAGCACCATAAGTTGGCATATCAACCACCACTGACCTGTCAGGATTTGACCCTGACCTTATTCGGTGAGGGTCAAGGTCATCTGGATGTGACCTTGAGCGGTGTGACCTTTCAAGGTCATCTTGTTGTTGTTGGTGTGATTTTGGCGCGAAAACACTGGCGTCCATAGTAATGGCGGTGTAATCGGCGGGTTGTAAAGCGGCGCGGATCTGGGCGGGAGTGCGGGTTGTGATGGTAATGGGGTCGCCTGGTTCGGTTGCTAGGAGGTCAGATCTGTTAAAAAAAAAAACCGTACGAATTAATTTGTAATTTTGATCATATCTGAAATTGGAAAAAAAGCTTTGTTGCACAAATAATAATAATATATTATTTAATTCAGATATCGCATTAAATAACTATCCTTTAAATTACTTTAACTATGCACTCGAGCTAGTTCCTTTATCAAAGAGACTCACAATCTTAAACCGTATCAATCCTAATATAATCCTATCTAATATAGATCAAAATAAACAAATAATTCTAAATATTCGATTCCTATGCAAATTGTCCTCAAATTGAGAGATCATCTATAAAAGATAAAACTTTTAAACAAAATTTACCTTGACCGAGAACCACCTAGTGATCCCTCCCCATCAAATCCCTTGTTGCTATAACCCGCATGCGCACTCTGTGGCCTTCGAGTCACGGGCTGCACGCGGCCCATTGGTGGATGTGGGGCTGGTCTGGTTTTTGCTGAGGTTGGTTTTGGAGGCTGTGAAATAAGCAAACGAAAAAAGAAGGAGAATAACTGAGAGTGATGTTTCCACAGATGTGGTACAACGTCTACATGCATATTCAATTTTATTCATCTTTTAGATATTAACTATTTGTCGATTCGCCATAAACTATACATCGACAAGAAAATTATCTAATAAAATAGATAATCGTTTTAAATAGGAACACTTAGAAATGAACTTACATGTATATGCATAAATATGCTACTTATGAGATTTGTGATGTGAATGTGAGGAAGTGATGTGCTGATTTCTCCGGATTAGCTCAAGGTTTATGTCAATAATTAAACCAATGATTCAAAAACATCAAATTGACTTTGTAACCAACTTATAAGTTACCCCTCGCATTACGTACCCGTTCAGTAGGCAGATTGGCAGCCAAGTCCCCTGCCGTATAAGGACTCCAGGCCTCATGTACACCCTGGGCCCCACGGCGAGGGGAGTCGATCTGCATGGGCGTGTGGCGCGGACCTGTATGATACAATTTTAATAGGTTTTTCAAGTCTTTCAAAATCTCTCATTTATTCATTTAGGCTTGAATCTTTGTACGTGTGTGAATTATTTTGCTTATAATATATATACATGAAGTACCATGTTGAATTATTTGTGGAATATTGTTCATAAAATACCTTGTGGCTCGGTTTCTCCCTTGCCGCCTTTTGTCGCTTCATCCTCACTATAAAATAAGGAAAAATATTTGTTAATAAATAAAATTTACGAAGAGTAGGAACCCGAATTTAATGACTTCAAATGTCACAAATCCAAGATGAACCCACGCCGAAAAAGAGCCGTAATTTACCAACCATGAAAAACATGAAATGGTTAAATGATCAATTATTGTTCATTTTTTAAGTATAATTTTTACGTACATCCGAGAAGCTAGCGGTTAATGTTGCAAACTTTGCTCTGAAGAATAATAAAGTGCAAATACACTCTTTTTATGAAACCTAATTCCCATCTCACTTGAAAATCGGGATTACAGTAAGCGACAATACGAAATCCCAATTGGCTCTGGTCAAACAGAAATCAACTCAAGCGTTACGGTTTATTCAAATTTTCTGACAAAACTTAATGAAAATGTGATATAAGATATACATCCGAATCTTTGCAACTAAAAGCTGAGTTTCATGACGTTACAAATCACCTAGACATTTGGTCAAACGCTATTCGGCTTAACGATGCTCCGACAGAAAAGAATGATATATCAATGCCTTCCGTTTATAACTATACCTATATTAATAGCGTTGAGTATATTTTTCAGAAGTATAATTTGTAATTGAATGATGAATAAACCAAAGCATCAATTATTGGAATCATATGGGATCGGATTTTCTGGCAAATGCAAATCATTTCCCAAAATTCATGCGAATATGTTTTCTATTTACCGTAGTTGTACGTCGCCATTCATGATTTTTTTGATAAACATGTAAATTAACTATAGATAGTTTCATCAAATAAAGATTTTGAACACTTTTACGACATCCATAATTTTATTTCCACAAAACAATACATTCCATGGAAGAATATCGATATCACAAATACAATCTAACGATTACATACACCGTATATAAACAATATTTAAAAATGAAAACATTCCTTTGATTTCTCGATTACATATATGCCATGCAATCAAAATTAAAGCCCATTTATTCATTTATTTTAATTGTTTGATCGTTTGAATTTATTCATTTGATCACGTTCATATAAACTTCGACAATCGACTTCGAAAGCACAAAATTCACATGCCACAACAAAAGACGAAGGCACAGAATCTCAGACATTTTCAAATTCGTGCATTTGTTTTACCCAGATGGTTTCATTTGAGTCGGTGAATATGGTGTTGAGATTTCAATGGAAAAGTTTCGGGGCAAAGAAGCCGAGGGAACGATTCGGTTCCTGTGTTTGCTTTTTGTTAGGAAACAAAAACAAATAAATAATAAATTTCCTAACCGATCTATCACTTACTTTTTTTCGCTATGTATATTAAGGATTTTTTTATATCGATAAGCACTTATATGTTATCTAAGATGCTTTATTTAACAGTCCCGATATAAAATAGTATGCATCATAAATACAAAGGAGCTATGAAGTAACTACAATATAATATGACATAAGGTGCTTGTCTTAAATTAATCTTGAAGTGACTGGTAATAAAATCTACGAACAAAAATAAATCAAACTAAATTTTGACATTGGGAGGATTTATATTTTTCTAGAAAAACTTTATTACATACATGTATATAGGCTATATATACATCGTGATCTAAGAAACTATGATTTAAATGATTTGACATTACCGTCGCCGTTTCTGCTTCCTGAAAAGTCATTGTTTGAACCTTTTAAATGACATGAAATTTATTCAGGAATAAAAACGAATGTACATGCTAGAATTGCAAGATATGCTATTGAAACAAAATAAATTTTAATCAAAATGTATAGATGAAAACTATGTACATTTAAAAGATACAGCGGAAAAACAAGAGCTGATAATATACATATTTACCATTCAAAAATACCATAAAAAGTTAATTTAGTAAATAGGATATATTTCAATTAAACAATCAAAGTGTATTTACATTCATGCAGAAAATATAAGACAAAAATGAGGCAGAGTTTGGGAATAAACGCCATTCTTGAAAAATATATAATAAAAAAAACAGACTGGAAAAATACGAAGACTTAGTCGATGGAAAAACGTTTGACCGGAAAATTTACTTTTAGTGTAGAGTAATATTAAAATGAATGAATTGAAACAGCGCGACGCGTGTGACACTGCCCCGCAATGCAAAGTGTCAGAAAAGTATCAAGACAAAGACTGAACATGATGAAAGAGGCTCAAGCAGAATATATACCACAAAAGCAACTAAGACAACGACTGATTCGGTGCACCGTGCATACACTGACCTATACTGCGGCGTGACAAGCGCAAATGCGTCATCGAGCAAGGCGTGCATGCGCGCACGTGCTTCCTCCAGAGGCTCCCCCTGGCGGCTGCTCGCATCACTATCCGACTCCAGCTCGCCTACTGCGTCACCGGGCTGTTTGGGTCACATGACATAAAAAATATGGTAAAATACAACATTGAATGACGCTATACAATGAAAAATCAGGACCCCTATTTTCCGCTTTTATCTTAACCTTGCATTTTTCCTACCCTTTTACACAGATATTAAGGGAAATGTCTATGTTAAGGAGAGCGGAGAATATGAATCCTGCATATCAATAATACTGTGATAGCGGCTTATAAGCATTCACAATATGGTGATTTCAACAATATTTATGTTTTCCTTGATTTAATTTATTTTTGTACCAAAGAAAACTGTCATGCTTGATACGGAATGAGTGAATACCTTAATATGCAGTGTGCTTATACGACACTAAAAAAATGCGTTGTCATTTGATAGGCAATCAAATTCATCCATCCACAACATGTATTTTTCGAGAGAAACAAGCGTGTAACGAAATCCTGAAGAAATTACTTTTTAGTGAATAATCAGACCAATTAAGATCAGTTGATGACATAAAATTTACATTTCTTGTTAAGTTAATATTGGGAAAAACTTTTGAAAATGGATGAACTTCGCATATTGCCATTAAAACACTTTAACAAATAAATTACCGTTCTGGCCACTGAAACCAATCTGTAGGACTCCCCGAAAGTTCGGCACTATTTCCATTATTATTCTGATTTGTATTTATCCGTTTCGACAACCCATCAAATACATACTCGATATAATGATGCAGATTTCGAAAAGCATCCCTAATTGGGTCAACACGTGTGTTTTCATTGGGCGATAATTCCGGATCACTGGGATCGGGGGCTACTGAATTTGTCAACGAAAATCTTGAGGGTGTTTTGTATAAACGTGGTTTGTCATCCTTGGGAAAGGCATTAGACCTCATTTCGTTGTTTTGGTTGGTTGCAGAGGATGGTTGATTGTCGTGTTCTGTTCTATTTGGTTGGAATAATAAGGAGTTAGGCATGGATGGATTTGTGGCATGGTGTAGCATGGGGCGATGGGATGCACGATTAAAGCGTACGCTAGGAGGAGGTTTGTTCCTCTGAGGAGGCAAAGGAAGTGAAGTGAAGAGAGAAAATAAGATTATGATAGCATATATTTAGAATATCGGATAGCTCGAAGAGTCAGCAGCGATGTTCTTTTTACAAATGATTGCCCATAATTGTGATTCATCTGTATTCTCTTCTAGATGAAGTGTATGTTTAAATTCTTAGCATTTTTTATACATTCATTTCAATTTCTAAAATACAGCAACTTGTTATCTCAACCTAGACTCACAGTGGCTGATGAGTGCTGAGGCCTCGAAAACATATACCCATTTTGCTCTCGCATTTAAATTATAAGATAGTACATTGAATAGCTAAAAAAAACAGATCAAGTGATAAACCTAGACTCACATTGGCGGTTGAGTGTTGTGGCCGTGAGAGCATGGGTTGGATGCGTTGTGAATCTGGCGGAGTCATGTCACTCATTTCAACGTCCTCCTCACGATCCGCCTTCTTTTTCTTCTTCCTGCAGGAGAAAGAAAAAAACATAATTTTATAGAGTTAATCATGAATGAAAATGGCTATGGATTTCGGGTGAGCATATTGGCATATATGGGCGATTATAACAAAGGACTTTGTGCGACTTATATAAGGAAAAAGACCCCAGAGCTCATAATCGGACATTCAAAAATAAATTGGGGATTTGTTTAATATTTTTATATATTTTAAAGGCTTAGTATCTAAAGCATTTATAAAAAAAAAATTCTTAATTTTCTATTCCACATGCTTTCCAAATAACACGCCCTTTACACTCGGATGAATTTCATTTGGATTTCGGTGGTGGTCGTAAAATAATTATAAAGAACTGGTTTCAAGAAAAATATTATCAACATTACTTAGCATATCAATTAGAGCTGAGTCAATAGTAAATGTACAATTAAATTTAAGTGAGTAAGCCGATATGATATCTGATAGCAGGGTGTTTTTCGCAAAAATCCGTTCGAATTTATCCAAGTTAAGAAGGTGTATTTCACGTGATAAAAATCGAAGTTTGGTCAAGGCCGCATTCGACCCCCACTCTGAATTTTACATATATAAAAATAATGTAAAGATGAAACATATATGTGAAAACGAGTTTGGGGGTCGAATGCGGCCTTGACCAAAATTGAACTTTTCCTACCATTTTTGAGCAAGATATTAGACTACTGAAATATTGAATTTCGCAACAAAATGCAGTATATTTTTTCAAAACGTCCCAAAATCAAATCTATCATGATAAATTATGATTTAATACTATATATTGTGTCAAAAGTTTTTAAAAAATGACAACATTAATAGTTACAATGAACTAATAAATATCGGAATATACTACATGGTGATAAAATCAACTGCTTCTTGGGTGGGTATATAAGTAATCACTTTTCTATATGAAACAAGTGATCAAGCCGCTAGATATTTCACTGGGTTTACACTGATATAATAGTATTTCAAAATATATACACAAATATACGGATTGATATATTTTAGAAATCATCATATTTGGGGTATGAATATCGGCCAAATCGCACAATGTCCTTTGGCCTTTTCCGTATTTTGACCAGTCAATTTCCACTTTTTTTTTTCTTTCCTTGCAGTACAACACGGAGATTTCAGTAAGCGTTTTTTTTTAAAAAGGCTGCGTAGGCTATGAGCAACCTGTATAAACACATACAAAACATTTTCAGTTTTAATGTAGCAAATACAAGGCCCCAATCGCCATTGCTTTCAGCCTCATCAATTATACATAATTCGGCCTGTGCTCAACTTTATATGCTATTTGATATATATTACTAAGAATTAAAGTATGAAACATACAATTTGTGCATATAAAGTCAATCCCATACTTTTTATGTGTCTTTGTTTCTGGCACCAACACGGCATCAATATCCTGTTGCGCCCTCGCGTAGTCATCCTTTCGCTTCTTCTTTTGACTCCGCTTCCTCGCTCGCTCCTTGTTCTTTTGGCGCTCTACGTTGGCCTTGTGACGGAGGGTGTCTTTGACCTTGATTAAATAGACAAATGAACATAAACATGTATTGAGACATCAACAGAGAAAATGGCGCAAAAATGATATATTTGCAGCAAACGATGTTTTTTTTATGGCGTACATAAACGTTGGCTTATTTATGCAATATGTCTTAGACTTGACCAAAGTCATCTGATGGCCACAGTGTGGCGAAGATAAAACGTCAAAGCAAGTACAACTCATTATTTAACATTGTATTGGTTAAATATGGAGAATAAGGCATAATATGCCATTTAATCGATAACTATATTAATTTAATTCTAAACCGATAAACGAGATCAATACTAACGTGCTCCTCATCTTCAATGTCCTCTGGGGGCAGAGTGGAGACAAGTGACTGTTGGTTAAGAGGCGGAAGCTTGATTTGGTGCACGGTTTTGCGCACTGGTCTTTGCGTTTCGTCTTCCGTGTCGTTTTCCTTGCCTTTCAATGCAATTTAGTAGAATGGATTTAAAACATAGCTAAATATAACACTACTTGCATATACCTGTACATATGTTTACAATGTGAATGACTTGCGTCTAAGTTGAAAAAAATAGTTTGTCTTAGCCTTAGATCTTTGCAATAATAGCTACCGGTAAATATCGTATTGTAACATGTTTAATCGAAAGATAATCATCAAAATTTTCAACAAAATAATCTAGCGACATCGCTGTTGTTTCTAAAACTGACCTCGCTTTCGACTTCCAGAGCGTGACCTTGACTTGCGCTTTTGACCTTTGACCTTGGCCGTTGGGACAATATGCCTCGTGTCATGGTTGCTTTCAGATTCGGGCGACTGCTCACTCTCCGCGATTTCTTCCATTTTCCTTAACAAATATACGAAATATTCTCGAGTTCCTAAAATACCTTACATGTATTTATCTTTTAGATAAAATTGAGATTTTTTTTTTTTTGAAAAATCAAATAACTGATGTTCACTTTGTCGCAACAAGGAAACTGCTTTGACATTTTTTATTGAGAATTGTTCTCTTTAAAATCCCATGAATAATAATAAGATTTGAAAACTGTGATTTAGGAAGCCCTTTCAGGATTCCCTTCATCCGACTCCAAATACCATTTGGTGTTCGTCTTAAAGTACTTGAAACCCGAAAACGCCCCTACCGCTAACCTCTCCCTTGTGTTTTAAAGTGCCTTCGAGCCAGAGCTCTACTCACTTGGCCTTCTTTTTCTTCTTCCTCTTATCCACAACGGCATAAACTGGATCATCTGTTGCGCTATCTGTGGACGGAGGTGGCCTGCTCGCCTTTTGAGTCGTTGCTCTTTCTGCTCGAACGGGAGCGACGGCCACTGTGGTCTTTGCAGCCCTGGTGTGGAAAAAAAAACAATGCGGTTCGTTATGATAATATAGGATCAAGATGAATGTCATACTAAGATTTTTAACCATTTAAAATGAAATGTAATTAAAATAACGCCCGAATCCTTTACTTTATGCAAAAGCATCAAATCAGACACGCCCAGGTGCCATTGAAAATGTTATCTGCAATTTTCTATTTGACGTTGAGAGATAGGGAGAGAAATAGAGAAATATTCAAACGAGGGATCATAACATCTGACTGAGCGGGAGAGTTAGCACCGAAAGGAAGAAGACAAGGTAACTCCCGGTTTATTATAAAACCAATCCACATCTCAAACATCAACCTACTTTGCTTTCCTCGGTTGCTGCTTGACACTCGCATAGTCTCCCTCCGTCTCGCTGCTCTCATCCTGACGCGTGTGACCATTGGTCGCTGGCTCTGAGTATTTCTTCTATGAATAGAAATACCGGTATTTTACTTACTACGTAATACGTAATAGATGCTCTGATACACAGATGTACATGTTTGTCTTACAGAATATCAATTTGATGTTTTAGAAGGTGGTTGTTGCTGTTTTTTTTTTTCCAATATCGTCTAAGCATGACAAATTTATTGTATAGCCCACACTCGTTCAAATGGAACACACTGTGTGATTCAAAGAATAATCAGTTTATCATATAAGTTAGAGTAGGTGTATGAAATAAATATATACCCATAACTCATTTTCTCGGAAAGCAATTGTAAAACAAGTCAACAAAATCTGCTAACCATAAACATACACACAATTAAGAGAAGGCCCTTTGCGTTTATTAGTGCAATGTAATTTGCATTACAAACACATTGCGTAAAAAGTTCACATTGACTTTGCTCATAATTTGTTTTAATTAAAATTAACATACTCTCAAACTACAAAAATTCCATTCACCCATTTCATTCGTTTCTTCATTCGATGTAATTTTATTTGTTATGGTCTTCTTTTAAAAGCTTACCCAGATAAAGGACTGATTATGAAAAAGGGAAAAAATGGGAAAGACGTTTTAAAGGAATTCTATGAGCATTAAAACATGCCTCGTAGAATGAAAAATTCGCAATCGATGTGATGATAGTTTCACAGCACACACCTATGACCCTCAAATATCGATATCGAAATCAAAATCAATGCATGTGATTTATTTTGTTTGCTCGTGCCTATGAAAATGGCATCACATTATGTGACTCACAAGCAGTGCAATTCGATCAAGATGAATATTGTGATATTTTTTTCTGTCGTTTTGGGTTATTGATGAGGTAAGGGGAGTGAGTGTATGTGCTACCAATAAATGACTTGAAATTCATGTTCAAGTAAAAGAATATGTTGTATACAAAAAATGCTTCTAAATTTATAAGGCAAGGTTTTGAATCAAATGTACTCACTTATCCATTTAGACTATTCTGAAATATTTATTTACAATTATTAAAACAGTTTAGACTGTTTTCCTATTTAAAACCCTATATGTAGTTTTTTTTTCATTTCTCAGCTTTGAGAACCTGTGAGAGTTCGCAAACATCATGCTACATTGAGTTCATTAACACGGAAATAACCCCTCAATCATAAAATAGCCTTTTCTTATGTCCGTGTATTGACCTTTAACTCTATAATGACTTAGAACGCAGACATGCAATCGATGCAAGAATAACAAGAAGATCGGTTGCTCGTCTTCTTTTCACCTTTATGATATGATTATGGTAGATATTCATGTATATTAGTATATACAGGTGGGACTTTTTGTAATTCCTTTTTTAATTTAATGGCAAAAAATGTATTATTTATTTATTTACTGGTATCAGATCACTGTATATACCGATTCTACGTACCTGTAAATGGATGTATACTGAGTAAATCAGTCAAGTGTAAGACTCAGTATAATACATGGACTTGTCATGTATAATACATGGACATGTCATGTGAGAGTCATGTGAGAGTCTGAGACACCATCCAAAAAAGTGTTTTATTGATAGACTACAGTCTTACCCGCTTATCTCGTACCCGCTTATCTCGTAACCCGCCTAACTCGTCGCTTTTTCCAATCCCCACTCCCATTTACTTATGTTATTTTGAAATCGGATATCTCGTCATCCGCCTATCTCGTCATTTTGACCACGGTCCGAGCACTGACGAGATAAGCGGGTAAGACTGTACAACATTTTTATGCATGGCACTTTAACATAGACCCTACGTTTTGTTCTGATGTAACACAACAAGCATAAAGGGCGGGTGGTTGTGCGTGTCTATAAACCATTAATGGATTTGTATGTGATTGCGCAGATGATGAGTCAATCCTGTTCTGTTAGTAATGCAGCGCAGATTTTAATCAAAAACATGCACCCACACGAAAAATATATAAAGACAGAGTGATGCATTGGCTACGAGAGGATGTGCCTTTTTATGATAATGACATCGACATTAATTGATTCGGAAGTGATTGAGCCCACATTTGCATGTGTAAAAAATGATTTATTTAGATGTTTTCGGACAAGTAGCAGGAACAATATTATAGATTACGGTCCATCGTTGTATTTTATACATATTCAAAAAGAGTTTCCGCTCAAAATGACCCCCATTTCAATAGTATAGGTCATTATGGCTTCGGTCAAAATGGTCCCTGTAAATAGGACTCCGGTCAAAACGTCGCTATTTACAATTTAGTATCCGAAATATAAGGGATCATATTAATCTCGCCATTTTAACTTGGATTAATTCAATTTGATTATCATATTTGGTTAATTTCGTTCGATATCAAAAGGTCTTAAACTCTATTTAACTTCTGTGAACCTGTATCAAAAACCGATTTGCAAATTGAAGTGGCTATATGCTCCCGCCATTATAAAACATACATTCATTCATATATTTTTTTGTTCATCAAAACTTGTTATCAATAATGAATGTTCTCTCATATTGATAAGCCCCTGTTTCATATACGTACACGTATATAAATATATCCCTGTTGACACTACAATATATAACCAATCAGTCTCAAGTCTCGATAAGTGCCCGGCCCTGCCTATGACAAGTGTTTCTTGAAAACATGGAGCATATTTACATGCCATTATTCGGCACTTGATTTCAAGAGCGACTGTTTTTCACATGATTAGCATGAGAAATGCAAATATAATGTAAGGTAGAATTTTGTTTCATTATTTCAGCCGTCTAGGACAACGATTTTGACTTTGATGTGTCGTGAAAATTTCGAAAAACGAACAATTATATATCAGATTCACTTTTTGTGACTATAGTTCATTTGTGCATCAAATAAGTATAGTTTTTGGAGAATACACAAAAGCAAAATACACTTTTAATGGTTTCAAAAATGCCCCTACTCGTTTCAACGCATATTCGAAATTTCAGCTCCACCCATTCACTCACTTTCGTCTACATAAATTCTCTATAAGGTGTGGCCATGGTACCTTAATAAGTTATTTATATCATAAAGTAGTAGTTATGGTATCCTGGGGCCAAAAAAAACTGGAAAGAGTGAAAGAGAGATCATAAGTGATCAAGCTAAATACAGATAGATAAACTATTTGAATAGAGGGTGGGAAACCATAATCCCTACTTGCTTTTAAATAGAACCACCTGATGATATAAATTCTTGAGTAGACTTCTATTTTTTTTTATTTAACCGTCCGTCCATCTTTTATATTTCGGCATGTTTTAACTTTATAACCTTTCGTAAACTTTTGCGAACACTCTCTATAACAAGTGCATCAATGACCTTGTTAAGCCACATTATATAGAATTTCAATACTCGACAATGCGCTGCCTTTTTAGGTATCACATATTCACTGTCTCGGACATACTAGTCTGTTACCCACGCAACTTATTTAGGTACCATGGCCACACCTTATAGAGAATTTATGCAGACGAAAGTGAGTGAATGGGTGGGGGCTGAAATTATGAATATGCGTTGAAACAAGTAGGGGCATTTTTGAAACCATCAAAAAGTGTATTTTGCTGTTACATATTCTCCCACAACTATACTAATTTGATGCACAAATGAACTATTGTCACAAAAAGCGAATCTGATATATAATTATTCGTTTTTCGAAATTTTCACGACACATCAAAGTCAAAATCGCTGTCCTAGACGGCTGAAATAATGAAATAAAATTCTATGTGATATGAATATCCGGATTGATGAAACTCATTTTTGATAACTAATGGCCAACAAATATAATAATTTGATTACATTCTGATTGCATTTGGTAATCTTGATCTCGCTCTGTTTTGGGCTATACATAGTTCTTATGATTAGCGAAAATATGTGTTATATTCGTAATTAATAGAGAGGTGAAGACAATCATTTTTTTTTCCACAGAAAGTCATATTTTCACAACCAATGCTTGATATTTCTGCCCCTTAATCAGTGTCTGAAATACCATGGACTTCCTATGAACTACCTCTGCCACCCCCCTTTCAATCTGTTTTTCTTCTGTTTAAATTAACATTACCTTTGCTTGTTCTCTCTTCCCCAAATCACCACTGCTCCGTATCGAGTGTCGCGCACTATTTTGCCTCGACCGTGGCGACCTTTTTGGCGGCGGCGCACGCGTACATTTGAAGTAGATAAAGAGGATGCACCAGATTAATCCGCCGATGAAAACTAGTCCGCCCAGCACGACGCCGATGATCCAGTACATGGGCTCGGGGTCCTTCTTCGGGGGGTCGTATACTGAAAAGGTGGAAAGAGTATATGGAGATAAGGACAATTTTAGAGAACACATTATGCAAAGGAAGCTGCTAATGAACGTGTATACTGCAGAGGAGGAAAGAATATATGGTGATTCGGACATATTTTAAAGAATATATAATAAAATAGAAGTTGCAAATCAATGTATATTGAAGTTTTGATCTTAGATTAATATCGTATACTTAAAAGAAAAGAATAGATTAATAAAGGCATATATTTGACGATTTTAAACATGCATTCATTGAATGCCCATGGACTGCATGCAAAATTGGGACTAAATTGAGAACCTCGTAAACTCGAGGTCCTCGGAACTTCAGATTTACCTCGAGTTATCCGTGGATTCGAGTTAACCGTGTTTTTATAAGACTAATATATAAGGGATGGGACTTCGAATTCACCTCGAGTTAACGAGTAATTCGAGTTAACCGTGCTCGAGTTAACGAGGTTCTACTGTATTTATAATTAATTAACCCCGAGAGGACTTTGACCAACAATTAATGCCCGACCAATGGTTTTTGGTTTACAAAATCAATTTTTAAAGCATTCAATTATGGTAAGGAGTTGTGGATGCACATTTTCGATTAAGCAGCTCAAAAAGTTAAAACAACTATTTGGAATTTTAAGTGAAGAGATTTTTTGCCAAAGACATTTTGAATTGAAATGGTCGGAACATGTCAATAGTAAGCGACAGTATAGGCATACTACACGGAGCAACTTCTTCTTAAGAAATGGGCTCTAAATGTGGTTTTGTGAAATGCCGTGTGCATGCGTTCAATTATTGTGTGAATGTATGTGAGAATTCGATGTAGCGTACCATATATCCGGTGATCTGCTTAATTGAAACAAAATAAATGCTCCTTGATATAAATGTGAGTAATCAAATACTTGTTATATTTAAAATCACTTTGGTATAATAGGACATATGAACATTTAAGGATTTTTTTTCAATGTTCGTCCAGTATTGTACGTCTTGAAAGTTAATATTTAGAAATTACTCCCTTATACATATAATCAGATGTCACACTTCTAAATTTAAGATTCGTGTGTGTTTCCACCTACAACCCTAACCCATGTACTCAAACTGTTTGGCGGTGGTGTGGAAGGTCAGATAACGCTATTAACTTTGTATCCAAAATCACAGTACTCACACTCTGCCTTCTTGATGACCGGATACCCCAGCGCTATGGCCACTTCCTGTATATCGAAGAGACTCATGAGATACACGACTCTCTCGGCGTCCGTGAAATTGGGCACCAGCGCGGTTATAACTCCCTCTACCATGTAGTAGACGAGGTCTACCTCTTTGTAGTCGTCGTTGTTGCCGCGTTTGGTTCGGGTCATCTGGAACAAACATACAGCGAATATTATAAAGTAAATACAAATGTAACTATATCTGCGTCTTAACTGTACCGCCATCCCCTGTGTTATTGCCCATACGTTTCTCCATTCGATACCAAACTAATATTTTCCTATGTGTGCTTAGGGTACCTGCAGATTCTATGTCGTTTAGCATAAGGCGAAATCCCTGTTACATAGCCTGTATACCTCGATATACTAGTATATCATTTCTAAAATCACCCGCAGCAACATGATTTTAAACAATTATGTAAAGTTGTTATTTTTCAACACAAAAATCTATCCCTGTCTGGGTCTGTGTCCAGCACAAAACAAAACTTATATCGATGTAACTTATTCCAACTTCGGTATTACATGTACCTGCACAGTGACATCCTCGAACGTGGCATAGCGCTTCCTTCTTCGCTTTTTATACGCAAGCAAGTTGGCATCATTCAATATATTCTCCCTTTGCTGTCCCTCGTTCAACAGCTCGGCCAACGATTGCTCCATGTCCTGAATGAACTCAGGCGAATCGACGTCGACGCTCGAGTCGGAAATCTTGATGACTGTGAAAATATAGGTTGGTTCATTATGGGTTTGAGTCTAATTGATTTTTAATTGAGTTAAGAGATACTTCTAGAAGTTCTTTATAAAATCGGACGAATGGACGTCAACGCCTGAGTCTGAATTCGAATAATATATATTTTTATATGAGTTCAAAGAAGTTTATTAGTGGAGATTTTTGTGCAAAACAAAAGCTTATTTCTATTTCTACGCTTAATGTCGAGTCTTACATCAAATATGAGTTACAAGTATATTTAAAACAGGCAGAACTAAAGAATATAGTACAAACATAAATGAAAGCATTTTGTGGATTACTGTGACGACTTCTCGTTCAACGCTGAAAGTAAGAGAAAAGAAGAAAGAAAGAAAGAAAGAAAGAAAGAAAGAAAGAAAGAAAGAAAGAAAGAAAAAAAATATAGAAAGAGAAAAGTAAATGAAAATTAGAAAGAAGAAAAGACAGAAAGAAAAATGAAAGATAAACAAAGTAAGAGCGTGGAAAGAAAACAAGTAAAAACGAACACAGGGGTGTAAGATATAGTGAAAATAAGCACAGAGGGGAGGGGGGTGGTTAGTGTCTATACTATAAGGGGTAGGAAATATCACTCACTTGTCCGGACCCAGTACTCATCATAAGCCGAACTCGTGTTGAGGTTCTGCGGCACTGTGCTCGGCTCAACAGTGTAGTCCGATGTCACCACAACTGAAAATGCGAATATGAATCAATGTCTTTATTGTTGAATTTGATAATGATTTATCATGAGCCAAAAATGGAAAAGTCAATAATGATTCTCAAAATGGCCCCCATTTCTTTTGGC
>LQRL01098309.1:8204-28709 GCA_001703475.1 Hydroides elegans
CACAACAAGTATTGATTTTAAGCGTTCGGCTTATTTTCATATTTAATTGACAATGCCGTATCTGCATTACTGACTCATTTATAGCGCGACCTGTTTGAATCACATTTTAATAAAGATATCATTACATTGCGTGATTGACAATACCCAGTAAACAGAGACACGTTTTTAAAACGTAAAGAATACGTTTCCGATGACGTGTTTTTTTCAGTGACATGGAAACGTTTTTACCACGTTATTCTGTTCATACTCGATTTCGTGTTTTGTACGATTTTCAATTACGTGTTTTACACCTAATAAATACGTGTTTTGTACGTGATAAAAAACCTAAATAATACGTGTTTTGAACGGAATAAACACCAGATTTATATTGATCGAAACGTATTTCTCGTACCTTGTTTATGTATCATTCGTAACTGTTTCTGTATAAGTATCAAATATTCATACTGTCAATCCTGAAATGTTCTAGCAGTTGTAGATATCAGAATTTGAAAAATGTGTAATGGCGACGAATCAAATGCACTGATACTGTTATTGCGAAACGTTTAGAACTAATGACTCCAATGAAAATATAATTATTCCGCCAAACTCTCTCTTTCCGTCTAATCATATATTATATGTATCTGTATATCTAAGCTTAATATATATTTATAGTTACCTTAATCAGTTTTCCACGGATCCTCAGGCATCTTAGATACATTATGATAGTTCTTGGAGAGGTGTTATTGCCTATGAAAAACTATCCTCTTTCGTTTATGAATAATTTCTCATGGCCTCGAATTTGTAACTATATTCATTTAAATAAATGTAGTTGTAGATTTAATTTGATACAAAACGAAGTGTTTCATCCGTGTATTGATGAGTTTCTAAGACCTTTTCCATTGTTCACTTCCTTGATCTCTTTATTGTGTTCGTTCAAATATAAACTGATTGAAAATGTTGTTTGATGACGTATACACAAACACACAAACGTCACGTTATTTTTACAAGTGAAAAAAACGTTTTAAATTACGTATTTTTGTCGTTTCCAAAATACGTGTTTTTGGCGTTTCCCGAGAACGTGTTTTTCACGTTTAAGTGTAACCTTAAGAAACCCTTAAAATAAAGACGTTTTAAAAACGAAATAAAAACCTCTCAAAACACGTTTTTAAAATGAATATGTCGTACGACTAGAAGAAAACGTGAGGAAAACGTGAAAAAGTAGTTTTATGTGTAAGTAACCAAATATTCACCATTAGCAAACGTGCAAAACACGTTTTCTGTTTACTGGGTAACACCATTATACTCGTCATTTGCACGATGTTTATTGTTATTTAGTATGTTTTATCCTATTGATTTTGGAAATTTACATGTATTTGGACGGGCAGTGTTCAAGTATGCAGTAGGAGTATTGTGTTGGTAAAGAAGATCCAAAATGGGAAACAATGGGTTTGCTTACATAACCGCTTATGTGGGACGTGTCAAAGAAAAACAGACCTATGTTGCTTGACAACTGGGGTTGGCATTTCAGGAGAATTCAGTTAATACCTTTATTTTCTTATGTAAGTATCCCCATTTCCAAGATGATGTTGAAGATGGACCTCCGATAAAATGCCTCGTAAACCAATTATAACAAGAAATTGGCATCAATTAATTTTAATATAAACTAGGTTGTAGAGCACTCGTTATTTGCGATCTTTACCGTAAGGATATTCTATTTTTTATCATCATTTCATTAATATAAGTTGGTTCAATGGTTTTTCTAAAAAAAATAGTCAATTTTTGTTGCATCAACAAGTATTATTTTATTAAACAGCACTGATATATGTTACTCAGATGGCCATTTGTAAATTAAATGAGCAGTTTCAGTGATGAAAAATCTGAAACTCACCTCTATTATAAATGATTTAAGCTGTGTGTATAGTCTAGTTAAATTTCAAATATTTATACAACCATTATTATATTTTAAAATTGTATAACCTCGTTGTATTGTGACTTGAATGATAGGCATAGATATATATCTTCACAAGGCAACAATTGACGGTTTCATCTTTTCAAACACGAATAGCATTGTTGTTATGAATGATGTGTCACTGCAAGCAGTAATCGAGCAATGACTAGATGCATCGTACGCGGGGTCCTTTTATAGCAGCACCCTCTCCTGCACAACTGCCTTTTTATTTATGCAGGTGACTCATCATATTTAGCAAGGCTTATTTACTCGATGACGTAACTTTCTCATTTTACGTTGCTGTCAATCATTTGATTTATAAATATATATATATATTTATAAATAAGCGCTTCTTGTCATTGACCCATTTAAAGGCGCTTTGACTAGTGTGGCTTATAAGAGGCCAGATTGTGTCTAAGTGCTTTTCAGAGAGGCACCAAAAATGATTGTTTCGATAAAAATATTTGTCATAAATGATACATATATCGATAATCATATAACAAAGGCTCAAACCTATGATCCATGTTTCGTATCTTTATAAGGCTTTAAAACATATTATTTTGTCAAGTTTATTCTATAACATATCGAAAAGTGTCGGGCAAGGCATTTTAAGACAACGCGACTGATTTTAATACCTGCCAAATTTTCGTAACAAAAGTACCGCAGATAAATAGGATTAAGAACAAAACTATACCGAGTCTGTGAAAAAGTGAGGCGGACGGTTGATAACCTTTCTTCCTATCCAAACAAGTGAATTATATACAATAAATTATGTAATAAGCGAATAGATTGAATAATCAATGTTATTTGCGATATAGAAAACAAATAAATATGCTACCCACATACTACCTACCTTAAAAAATCGAACACATAAATCCATGAATATCTTTACATAGTCCATTTAACCAATGCCCAATGGTTCCAATTATTTTTTATATTGATTTAATAGCATCAGGATATTGTGTGTGATATCAAACTCGTATAATAATTCTAAAGGAGTTCACAAATGTATCCATGTATTTCCTCACATACTGCATCCAACCAATGTCCAATATCACCAATGAGCATACAATTCTTATTAAGACTCTCTTCATATGCTCGACCCCAATCTTCCCATTCAAAATCGCAACTTCCGGTGACCCATTCCCATTGGCTTTCAATCTGTTCATCTGAGCCTCCGAGCCACAAACCTTGGTAACCTGAAATGAAATATAGCGCAGTTGAAGGGATGTAGCCTTATTTGATAATATATTTGACTAGCTGCATGGAAATATCCGGTTTCGTAGCGTCCTTTATACGCAGCACCCTTAATCACGGCTTGAACAGTATATGTGAAGTATACTCTGCTTTGAGTACAGTGTTTTTGCATAGTGTTTTGTATAGTAATTTTACACACCATAATGTCATTTTTTGTCATCTATAATAGCCAGGTATGGGTGTTAAGGTGGGGGTTGGCGGGATGGTTCTTATAAAATGATGTTTTAGTTAATGCTTCTTTAATAACATTCCTAAATGAAAGATATCTAGTGAATGAGTGTCTAACCCTAACCGAAAAAGATATATATTTTTCGATGTATACCTCCAGTATACTCTTCAAAAAGTGATTTAGGGTGCTTCTTCTTTATGCTACAATGCTTGTTGATATGCTGACGATGCTGACTAAGGACTTCTTCATACGCCTATAAGGGCATTGGGCACAAGCTATGTTGCAAAATAGATTTTTAAAGAATACAGCTTCAAGAGTTAAGCGTGAAATAATGAACATGTTTATCGCCAAAGCAATTTTGCGCGTTGCAATTGTTTTTTAACATGGTTTTAATATAAATAAAGATGATATCTTGATGTTTGAAATAAATTTAAAAATAAATTGATACTTGCTTCATGATATGATAAATGTAACATATTGTCTATGATGTTAACTCAAAGATATGTTTGTGATCTAAAACGTTTATTTTTTGCACTAGCGCTTCAGGTTGCTTTTATGACAATACCCTCATTTAAATGTATTTTAGGAGCTGATCTATCACTATTTATCATTAGATATTTACACAAATGCAAATCAGTTTTATAGAGTTCTGTCAACGTTATTGATAGTGCGTGCGTCGTGTATTATTCTTACAGTCATTTATATCATTTATACCACTTTTGATACTCATTGTCGAGTCAATTTAATATTTTAACAACACTCCATCTTTCGAGAAATACTATCATGATGATTTGATGATTTGTTTTAGTTTCTTAAATTTAAAATAAAACTCCTACTTCTTCCGAGATCGCCTTCTATTTGTAAGAATTCATCATTGAGACCGGAATTGCAAACTTCAGCAAGTCGTCCACCTTCAAGTGTACAGTTGTTCCGAGCTTCATACCATGTCACAAGCGCAGTGGTAACTACATAGCATCTACCCATGTAGAATAGGTCACATTCTAGCAAAAGCAAAATATTGTAATATTTTTAAAGAGGGTCGACCAAACACCGAGCGTTGTACCATGTAATAAGCTTTGCAGCAACTGCATAATATCTACCCATGTAGAGTAGATTTCATTCTAGAAAACGAGAAAAATATATCTAAGTTGTTGTTAAAAGATTGCCAGAAAGGAGTCGACCAGCGTTCCGTGTACAGTTGCTCCGAGGTTCATAGCATGCAATAAGTCTTTGGAGCACTACATAGCATCTACCCATTTAAAGCAGGTCACATTCTGGTGATAAATCAATAGACTCTAAATATCAATATTTTTTCAAAACCCTTCGCGGCACTAATCCCTCTTACCTCAATAAATTGCTGTGTGCAAAAAAACCTATCAAAAGATATCCTTTTTAAACAAAGAACAAAATTCAAGTCAGCCGGTGAGCCGACCAACATAAAAACTTTAGACATATTTGTAGGAAAGTATATAGCTGAATATATTATAGCTGCATAATATCATTCAATTTTATACAAATTCCATTTTAATATTACTTTTATACATTAAACTAAATGTTTTAGTGAACCTATTACATTGTACAAAACATGTGACAATCGCGCGCACATGGTTATTTGAACTTGAAATACCAACCCAACAGAAAATAATACTGACGATTACTTATTCATTATTATCATTTCGTATGAATTGTCAATATATTTTCATTGTCCTACCTTTCTGACATTCTATACCAACATATCCATCTCGGCAAAAACAATACATTCCCGTTGCATTTGATACACAAGTACCTCCATTTTGGCATTGACAATTTGTGGGAACTGCAGCATATGAAATATACATATAGGAATGTGCAAATAAACAGAAACATATAGAATATAGTCTTGCAACAAGGAACACATTTTTAATAGTATACAATTCCTACTAAAAACCCCCTGATATTTTAATGTATTCCTTAAGTAAACACTTACATTTTGTTGTTTTCTTTAAGATTTAGGGTGGCCTAACGTAGAAAAACAGACATATGCAGAAAAACAAGTTTCTGTGGTTCAAAAGCTCAAACAGCTTCCCGTTTACCTGGGCCCTAATACATATTTGTACCCCTGCTTTTCATATTTGCTTAAATAGTAAATCTCATTTAATAGGCTTTAGATATACAAATGAAATAAACAATAACATATATATGTCTTTTCCAAACCAACAGGGTTTCCTAAAGGTGCGGCCAGCGGGCTTCGGCGTCTGTGTCTGCAGAATTTAAATTGTATAAAGCATAGGATCCCGGCGGTATGAATACCGCAGGGATTACTATATTATATACCGATTTAAATTCCGCAGACGCAGACACCTAGGCCCGCTGGCCATACCATTACACTTAAGTATACTTACACAAATTTCAAACAAATCTTTCTTACACTTAAGCATACTTACACAAGTACAAGGAATCATTTTCCGACATCAAGTCAATTTCCGTTCCCTTAGACTCATAATGAAGAAACTGGCATGTTGAAGAATATCTGAAATTGGCATGAGAGCAACGCTCTTGTCTTATACATTGTGTAGCGCACTCTATCATAGAACGTGCATTAGATGATCCTGTGATATTCAACAAAGCTCTGGTTCCATCAAGTACTGTGTATGAACTGCTTCCAATATCCAACGCATTTAATTCATAAATGAGACTCGTAACAACATATATGGATAAATTTATAGCGATTTGTTTATAGTTCATACGTGATAAAATAGGTGCCATTCTCTAGTCTATCATGAATATCAAATAGTTTGTTACTCTAATTCACAAAAAAAAACTATAAATTTGCTATAATAAGATTAGGTAGATATATTTTAATCTCATAAAGTCATTTTATCTTATACTTGATTAAATGGAGTATTTTCCCAAAAAAAATGTGTTCATTTTTTTGCAACAATTATATGTTTAATAGAGTTTGGGAATATCTGTACAACTGTAAGTAAATCACAAGGTATCGAGGCACGTGTGCACTTATTTGTAACTCTTCAAGAAATAATTTATGAGGAGCTTGTATTGAATTGAGTTCAATCTATTTATAATTCACTACTTATTCTGATTTTCAAAGGACTATCTTGGAAACGTAGCAATCATTAATGATATGCACTTAAGTAATACACTTGTCGCAATCAAAACAAATTCAAAGAGTCCGAACGTTTTCTTTGAGAAGTTTTGTTGTTTATAAATAACTCCTCTATTCCCATAAGCGATATGGTTTTGGAACCGGTTATAGTGAATTATGTTTTCATAACAACCATAATATCTAGTAGTTTGGGTGTGTTTCTTATATGATAGAATACTTTACTGATAAACAGAGGGTTGCTCGAAACAGTGATAAATAATGTTGCCTGAAGTAAACACTATTTTATATTTTCAAATAGTACATGGAATTATATAATTCTATAAGAAAATGTTTACCTTGATATTTTAGTACTGTTACAATTTTATAGTTCAAAACAGGGAAATGTGCTGAAAATATATTTCTGATAATGTGCCGAAAGTTCAAATGTGTTTCTGCTTTTATAATTGCATAGTCCAATATAGGGAAATGTACTAAAAATATTTCTGATTAGATGCCAAATTCCTTTTATTTTAAACGTTAATTAAATTCACAAATGAATTTTCGCTCCGCGCTGCATTCAATATTGTCCCAATAGATATTGAAGCCGATCACCACACAATTTCTATTTGGGGCTATGTTGTAATGCATGCCCCAGTCATTGAAATTTCAGTCACAACTTTCGGTATCCCAACGCCAATAGCCATCCACTGGATTGTATGTCGCACCAAGCCAGAAAGCTCCTTTAAATAGTTATCTATAATATGTTGGTGATTAACAACATTTATCTTAAACCTTTAATTATTGTTGAAACGTGTATGTCAAATCGCATCCTTCGCAAATGAACAAAAGGTGGTACATGATACCAAATTATCTTTTCACACTAACTTTTCATTTATTCATACTTATCGTTTTATTTAAAGTTCGTGTTTTGCTCCATAACAATATTGATGTAAGAATATAGACCAAGTAATAGTAAATATTTGTCGAACGGTATAAACACAATGCCAACTTAATACCAAACCATATATAAACATACATGCATGAACATACATTTCATTTTTGTGTTTTTTGTGATTTTAACAAGTTCTAACTTACACATGTTGTGATGTATACAAAATCTAGACAACACATTTCATTAAAAAAAATGCATTCTATCATTTTTATTCCTTCTATAACTAATGCATACATTTTTGAAACCTCCATAGGGTACAACAAATATATTTAAGTGGATAAGATCTAACATGTAACACCGGTGTAACCACCTTGGCGTTCACATATCACTAATGTTTAAAATACTATAAATTCTTGCTAGAATATTTAATCTTATTATCATACAGAAATTACATCTGAGTTGACCACATCTAAACTTGTTGTCATGTGACACCAATGTAACCACCCGGGCATTCCCATATCATATATGTTTGAATTGCTATGAATACTTAGTATTAAATCGCCATAAATCAAAAAATATAAATGTTGATCTATCGAAACAGTTCTAGCATTGTTGACTTTGTAACACTGGTGTAGCCAGTAAGGTATTGACATATCAATCAATTTAATATATCAAATTTGACATATCTTACCTTGTTGACATGTTGCTCCGGTGTAACCAGTTGGGCATTGACACTTCATTCCTGTTGCATCGGATCTGCATGATCCACCATTCATAGACGGATCGGACAGACCCAGTGTCGGATCTGGTCAAATAAGCCAAATAATCATATGATTAAATATCACAATTTTATGATAAGTTGAGTTATGAGTTATGAAAAATGGTTTAAAAATATTCACATGTAAATACAAAATGATGCGGATGAATTGTGTTACAAAATTATACTTGTTTCCTTATTTTATACTTACACAGGTACATGGACTGATTATCTGCAAGCATGCCAATATCGCCATCAGTTGAATTGTAGTGCAGAAACTCGCATGTTGATTTTCTGTAATTGGCATGCGTACAGCCTTCCTTTCTGTTACATCGGATACCACATTCTGTGACGGAATGTGCACTATCTATTCCTGTGATGTTCAGCAAGGCTCTGAATCCCTTACGTGCAGTGTACAATTTACCTTGAATATGCAATGCATTTAGTTCATAAACTAAATAAAAGCAACAAAATATGAACAGGTTCATATTTGTGCTTTTATAGCAACAGTTGATCGCTAATGTAAAATATATGCATTTAGTTCATAAACTAAATAAAAGCAACAAAATATGAACAGGTTCATATTTGTGCTTTTATAGCAACAGTTGATCGCTAATGTAAAATATATGGTTGGGTGGTGAGCAAACAATTTTAAGAGTGCCACAAAAACCTATTGCTATCACATAATAGTTTCCAAGGAATGCTACCTTTATAAAAACGCTGTACTTGTTTCACTCCTATTATTTATTATTCAAGAGACCAATCAAGTGAGGGATAGATTGGGTACAGGGGAAATGTGCATATGCATATTATGAGTGTTTTAAAGGACACATATTTGTGCAGTTTGTCTTCGATTCACCCATATGTAAGAGATGCAATCCTCATATACATGTGTATTTATGTATCGTCTTATAACGATATATTAGTTGAAACAGCATGATTTTGAACTGCCTTCACAGTGCATTTAATAGTGTACACACTTTAGCATGTTGAACATGTTTAAATAATATGTATTTTAAGTCAATTTATATAAAACATATGCCTTATCATAAAATTATCATTTTGTAGGCCTGTGCTATCGTTGGCATGCAACGAACAAATACTTAAATATAACCTTTACATGTTTTGGTCTTTAACCCTTTTATTTAAGTAATTTAATATTACATCACGTTGCCTGAATACATAAAGGCACACGTGCCTATTCGTTATAAAATAATTCGTGAGGCAAATGCTTAGAATTAGGTCAAATGCATCTCATAGTTGATGTCGCAGATTAACATCCCAATGCTTTAATAAATGATGAGCATTTACAATTTCTTGTTACAGATAATTCCTTCCATTACAAAACCACAATGCATGCATTTTACCCGAAATAGTTGCTTCAAATATTATGTATGTGAAAAACTTTTAACTCTACATATTTTAGCAATTTATGTTTAAGTAATGTATCCTTCATATGAACATACCAGTTAAAATAGCATATCATGCAGTGAGACCCCAAACCCTAAACTTCAATAGACATGACGCCTGTCTAAATAGGACAATTTTGCACAGTCAAGTTTAATTTTCACCATTTGATATCATTCAAAACCTTTCTTCGGGCCACGGTCACCTAACATTAAACAAAAGTAATAAGCATAGTATTTTCCAACTAGCTTATCCGGACAAAATAAAGCACCTCAAAAGGTTTCGTCACAATAAAGTAAACCCCTCTTTGACATTAATATGAATCAAAATGAATGTGCTCACACATAAAATAAGAACTTACGTTGCTTGGTTACTGTTTGTAAAGTAAAGCCTTAAAAATGATATGGGTCTCTAGGGTAGTGGCATCATTTTCTTTTACTATTTACTATACGATTTACACTATATTTTGTCACGAAACCACACCCGATTCAATGTATGCATAAACTATACATTTGTTTTTAACTCAGAAGAGTTTTAAATGTTTTGTGTTTAGTAAGTTTTATCTACCAATTATGGTGACATATATTCGATTTTAGCACATGATTACACATGTCATTGTGAATCCATACTGATTCAATTCGAGATTTGAGGGGTACCTTGTTAGAATGGTCTAAAATATAACCCAACCAATAAATATGTGACACATATGTATATATACAAACCTATGGATAATCTAGATTTTTTGATAAAGGAAACGGACCCGAACGTTTGATAATTAACTGTCCAGCCCTGTTAGACAGCACACTTTGCTTAAACGGTGAGTCTTGGTAAGTCCCTTGTCTGTTAGGGTAGCACAACTTTCAATGTATTTCTAGGCCATTTTCACAGCGCTCTCTTGATGGTGATTAATTTCACTGGTTGATACAACGGTTATACCTTTTGGTACAAAATAACTACAGTTCAGTGACACAAATAATTCAGGAATAAACCCATAAAATATCATATTGCTTTTAAGATTACTCATGCAAAATTATTTATCATTGTGGAACTCAAATTGTGCATCACCATTACCAGACGTTTATTAGTGACTAACCTTTCCTTAAGTTTCATTGCTAAGTTTAATGGCTTATTTTTATACAATTTGTATGCTAGATGAAACCATTTAATTATGACGGGAGCGATAGTTTTGGCCAGTAATTACGTAAAAAAACCGTTTTATTATCGAATGTGATCGTGAATCTAGATATTGATACTTATCAGGGTCTGTAAAATTCGGTAGGTTTAAATGCAATTATATCAATGGTCAAATTATTATCAATTTTCGAGGCACTAAGGTATGTTAATGTTAATGTTATTTTTCAGGGTGATTTTTAATGGTTTGTGGGCTTCAAAACTCGTTAATGCCCTGTTATTAGAAAATAGTGGGCTTCAAATGTAAAAACGACACTTAAAATGATATGATTTTACTATCAAATGGTGAATTTGTGGTTAATTATGTAAAGTATCAACACTGAACTTGAACATCAAATATGATGAACTGAAATTTAAAATACAAAACGCAACATAAAATGAAAATTTGTAAAGTGGCATTTATGGGAATCGAAACTGGATAGCAAAAGCTTATATTGTGCTGTCCGGCATCTTAACCCCTAGGCTATAGGGGCACTGTTGTATCACTGGGTTTCAATATCCCTTATTAAACAAAATTAACAGCATTAACAGCAGTATGTTAATGAGCTCGTAGATCTCGTATAAGATGGAACAATAACTATAGCGCATCAATGAAGGCATATTCTAATTGAAAAGGAAATTAAAAGAACTCATTCATATTATAGGAGGTAATGTCATGAATGAGTTGTTGTCATGTTTTTTCTCGTTTCTATTTATGTTAGTTAAGTGGATAATTTAAAGAAATGTATTGTTTGAAATAGACACTTATTTTAGAGATGAGTCATTTGTTTCAAAAAGAAACGGTGGCGTTTATGAAGTCGGAGAAAATGTGTGTGCCTCTCATATCAATGATAATAGTAATCACATTGTTTTAGCGGGCGTTAATGATAATCCCTCACATAACATTTGAGACCCTTATCAATATTGTGATTCGAGTTTAAATTATGAAGCAGTAGATGTTCACATTTGCAAATTTCTGCATTTGCGCATTTCATGTTTGCAGACAGTAGACACCTATATATGCAAGCAAAACATTTATAAATGTACGGACAAAACTACTTTAATATTCTCATTAAAATTTATATATTGAAAATTGTGTACCATCTTAAAAAATGTATTCTAAAGCTTATTTCATTCATTTAAAAATTGGCAAAGCGATATGGACAAGGATCTCAAAACAATGCACAAATATTATATTCAAAATGTGTGTTAAAGCTAGGGTGACACATCTATATATAATTGTGTGTATGTTTATGTTTGGTTTCATATACATATAAAAATATATTATATATATAAAATATTTTCATGCAACCAGAAAAGCACATTAAGCACTCTTCTATGATGTTTGTTAATCGAATAACCAGCTAAAGCAAATCTTTACTGAAAGAGGTCATTTGCTTTAGTTTGTAGTTACCTTCTATGTGTGCTTTGTAAATACTTTTTAGACCAATAAAGCGATATTGAGATTAATATATATAGACTTGCTATGAGTTTCATATATTCATAATTTTTTCAAGGCAAGGCTATATTGTATTGAAATTGTATTGAAATAAAAAAGCAAAATAATTATTGATTTTTAACATTAAAATCGTTTTCCCACAAATTAAGTGTGTAATATGTTGGTTATTTTTTCATAATTGGAATTCAAGGGAGAATTGATTTGCGTAGTTATGTGATAGCGGAAAAGGTTTTTTAGTGCTTAAGTACCTACCATTACATGCTACCAGTTGGAATAGGAATGTGTTAAACTGCTTTAGTCTATTCAAAACAATTAAAACCATGGACCTATATTCAAGAGCCCAAACCGCCGTACAATAAAGATGAAAACAATGAAACTTGCATTATAAATCCCAAATCCCAAATAAATCTCAAAGAGGCAATGGAAAATATTTAACAAATAGAACGTCGATTTGACACTGAACATAACTGAAAGACACTCTTTTTACAAATACCTAACCTATTCATTAACTACCATATATGTTATTGTCTTTTCTAAATCAGGTTTTAAATATAAAGAACCCTGGAACCATATTGTCATTACTGGAAAAAGTAATGTGCAAGTTCTCATTCTGTACATAAAACGTTCTATGGCACTTTTGTACAGCAAATATAGTGTGTTTTTTTTATCAAATAGCCAAAAGCAAATATTTGACAAATAATTCAACCATATATAAACAGGAATATCCATGAATTAGAAAAAGAAATTGATTAATTTGGATATTCTGATTTTAATTCTGGTTCAACTATTCTTAAGCGTGAGTTATCTTGAATGATCCTAAATTTATCCACAAAGAGCCTTGTTAATACAAATATCGCCTTATATATAGACAAAGAGTTTATAAATATACGGCTTATTTACTGTGCGCGCATTCATTATTCGAGTCCTTAATAAATCCACATTTGCATTGTTAGTGTTGATATTCTTATGATAAAGAATATTATTTTCAACATGGATATAATGTTATTTATTCTAATCGTTGTTTTTACGGTTACGGGTATCATAAGAACAATAGATGGTAACCATTTTGAAAGTAAGAAATACTTCTATTCTTCTATATTTAATTACGAGGCAAAAAATTGGTTTGAAAAATAGTTAAATATGATAACAAAAAATTGGTTTCTTGCCAGTCAGTTCTGTATAGCATTGATTGCATGTATATGTTTGTTTACAAATATAAAACACATATTAATTCATCACAAATAACCATAAATGGATTGATCATATTAACATTTGCATGCAAAAAGCATATTAATAAGCATACAAACATAACAGAATATAACTACCCCAATGACACGATAATATATCATTTAAAGCAAGGTATGCTTTGATCTAAAACAACCAGCCTGTTACAACTCAACATTCATTGAGTTTTAGAACTTAATCATTGTATATCATTTATTTTAGATGAACCAATCTGCAATCAATCCATCGTCTTTGCAATATCTGGGCACGCACATATCATGCGCTTTGACTTAACAACAGGCGATATTCATACACTGACACCAAGTACTAATCTTCTTAATCCCCTTGCCGTGGCAGGTGACCAAAGTGAAGGACTAGTATTCTTCACCGATATCCAATTCAAGCAAATCTATAAGAAGAATTTTAAGGACGGCACTGATACTGTTCTCATTAAGACTTTGTCTGCTGGTACGTATATGCGTATGTATTTTATGATGCATTCTAAAATATATAGGTTTTATAATGTACATGTATATATCTTTCATCGGTTATTTATTTGTCAATGATAGTTAATTGGGTAATTTGATTAAACATCATTTTACATGTCTTTATTTTGGTGATAATAGTATAGGAATAAACTTTATACAATGTAGGTAAATATAAATTGATATATTTTTTTTTTCAATCACAGGTTCTATAGCTGATGGTATTGCTGTTGATCCGATTGAAAAGCTTCTTTTCTATTCTGACTATGCCGATAATATATTGGATCCTGTTTCTACTTACGCGTACATCCGCTGCATGGATTATGATGGCAACAATGGTGTTGATATATTATCGGCAAATGACAACTTGCACCGTCCGAGAGCCATACTGCTCGATACAAATAACAGGTTATATATTCTATTATATATTCAATGAATTAACACACTTTCTGATTTTAGCTAGCGATCCATATTTACATAATTCATAAGTATAGTTTTTCCAGATAGGCAAAATCAAGTTTGTCATTCTCTTCATGGCCGTTTGTAACAGTTCCCTTATGCAAAATATTAGGGAAATTATGAAGGGTTTTGTGGGGAATATACTGCATTAAGGTATGCTCCATATCCAATATACGAAATAATGGACATCATGGTGATTAAATCTCTCTAAAGGGTTTAAAGGGGAATATTTTAGGTTATAACATATTGTTGATTTGAAAATGATTGCAAATGTATTATTAATTAGAAAGGTTTACTACTCCGATTGGGGCGATACCCCTCACATTGCAAGAATAGATTATAATGGTGGAAATATTCAGGTCTTGCGAAACATCGGCCTCATATTTCCAAATGGTCTTGCAGAGGATTTTGCTAGTAAGCTGAATATATTTTAAAAAACTAATATATGATTTATAATTTTCAAATTTATAAGTAAATTGACTATTAACAGCTTATTTGAATCATGAAATATCCTAACCCCTAGTTAAATAATAGCATTATTATGTTTTGAATGCTCAATAATGTGTCAAATAACTTTTCTATTCAAACAAATGAATTTAAACTAGATTTTGTATTTTTTTTATTTCTATATACTTAATCAATTATACTTAATTATGTGTCAAACATGGAATGAAACATGTTTTATATAATATCTTCTTTATATTGATATCATAGTAATTATTTACAGATGATTGAATCTTCTATTGTGATGCTGGAACTGACACTATTGCTTGGATGAACATAGATGGAAGTGGTCACACTATAATCGTACAAAACGATCCAGATTTTCATTTCTTTGATATTATTCGAGTTCATGATGAGCTGTTTTTATCAAACTGGGATTCAGAAGAGAGTGTAGTGCCAAGAACAGTCCAGTGTGTATAAATCAATATACTGATATTTATTCTAACAGTGTTTGACAAAAGCTTGAAGACATAATGTGTTATTTTGAATACAATCTGTAATCACATCCCATCCCTGCATGGTAAAAGTTCAATTTAGTTTAATCAAAACTTATGATATAAACGAATTTGTTTATTTTACTTAATACTTGATACATTAATTCATTTAAACATTTCTACATTTTTACTCTTCATGTTGCAATATATCAATAGAACATAAAATAATTCCAATTTAAGGGGTGTGATCAGAATAAATTTTGATGCTTCTATTGCCAGATCAGCTGTTACAATTGATGGGTGTAAGTAATATAATTACAGTAAGTCAATATATTGCATATGTAGAACATACTACATATACGAATATATGTATATTGATTACCATAAAAATACAGCATATGCAAGAAATCAATACATGATTTAAACTTTATATTCAATAATTTATCTTTATTCTCACATTTATACTAAAAAACATGATTTTTATTGGATTATATTCATATATTATATTTTGCAGCTGGTCCAATTAAAGTAAATGGTTTGGCAAATATATGTTTTCCTGTTGATGAACATTCAAGTACAACCTCGAGTACACGACCTTCATCTACTACTACTACTTCTACTACTACTACTACTATTACTACTACTGCAAGTACTACTTCTACTGCTAGTACTACTTCTTCTACTTCTTCTATAGCTAGTTCTTCTTCTTCTTCAACTGCTAGTACTTCTTCTACTACAACTAGTACTACCACTACAACTTCCTCTACGACTACAACTAGCTCAGCCAATACCGCTCCATCTACAAGCATGACAAGTGCAGAAATATCGTCAACGATGAGGGTTTCCTCTGACCCTTTTACTGCAACTGAGGAATATTCGGGGCGAAATTCAGCGTCATCATCTGGTATGAATAATCTTATATGTTATAAATTAAAGAATTTTTAATTCTGCTTTTAAACTCACAATAATGATAATAAACAAAAATACTCGATTTCCATTACAATTATAGTTTGAATTGTAAGCGTTGAAAAGTACAAGACATAAAATTTACAATATATTCATAAGTATTATGTATAAAAATAAGTTCAATTCATATATGTGTCACAAATACTAATATAATAAACATATCATGAAACTAAGAAGAATTGATGACACGTTATTCAATCGAAATATTTATTTTGGTAATCTAATGTTTTAGATGGATCCAATTCCAACATATCGTTTATGATTATCATTGGAATGTCGCGTTTGGGAGGAGTTGTAATCATGATTATTGTTGGAGTAACCTTTTGCTGCATTTGCATGTAAGATCAATAGTTCACTTTTCTTGTATAACGCTTCGAAAGACAGACTGTTTCAATCGATCTGTCATTTTAAGCTCTATCTAAGCAATCCTTATGATTTAAAGCCATCTTTAAATGTGTGTATCGGAATGTAAATGTGTTTCCCTTTCCCAAACAAACATATCTTTCACTTTTCATTTCATATAATATAGAACATTTTCATTATCTTTAAATATACAAATAAAATGGTTATTGTGTAATGTTCTATATCATCTATCGACATATTTACGTAATATAACATAGACATATCATATATTATTTCATCTAAAAAATCCCCGTATGAAAAATTATGTGAAGATTTATTTTTTGCTATTTTATTTTAATCACAAAATTAGGAGAAAGAAAAAAAGTCCACAATCTAGCCCAGAAAGCACCACTCAGCACAACAACGAATCATTCGACCGACTCAACTATATTGCACCAATATCTATGGAAAACCCTGGTATGGACAGGGATCATTTTGCTCCGCCTTACTTGAACAGCCAGCATATTCCGCAACCACGTGAACCAGAATCAGGAGTTTATGAGCGATTACAAATTTATGAAGCCATAAGGAACTAACAGACGCTACTATATGACACAACAATGACTCTATTGTAGTTATAGTATATTTTATTGGTTTATGTGTTGAGTGTGAATATCAAATTAATGACTACAGTAACATAATGTGTAAAACAATACAAATTTGAAAAAAAAATATGTTTAATTTATCTATACGCATCTAAGGAGCTCATAATGTTTTCACTTATTAGCAAATCTATTTCGTATATTATTATTGCAAGCATCGTGGCAAAGACCTCAAATTAATTTATTACACAGCTTTCTAATATATTGTGATATCATTAACATTATTTTTGAATGGATGATCACTTCCTTGTATGATTTATCTTATTATTCATTAGATCAAATAAATTGGTTTCCAAATACATAATTCGAAGCCTAAATGAGCAAGTGAATTTGTTCTTTGTCAAGTATTGAATACCATTGCAAGTTTTATGTGAGTAGTCTACTTAAAACGCTTGAGGTATGTCCTTCAAAATAAATGATTATATCTGCTTAATTTTGTCACCAAATCTATGACACGAGGACATGTTGGGTGTATTTGAAAAGCATGTAAATAAAGGCTATTTTGAAACGACAATATACATTAAGTGTTCTAATGATCTAATGTATTGATGCTGTTAGTTAAAAGTATAATCATCTATCTAATCTCATGTGACAAATATATATTATTTTTTTAGTTGGATATTGTTAATAGAAATTGATGACATAATGTGACTGGACTTAAATATCTATTTGAATTGGATATTTGGCAATTTATATACAGCTAATAGCTAATTGTTGTTTTATGAAATTGAAATACTTTAATCGATGATAGCATAAGTAACTTGTCACAAAATATTAGATTATGAAAATTGCAACAGAATCAGAGTTCTTAAACAATTTTAGATGAATTTCAAAATACATTTATATGCCGGCTTTGTGTTGTCTAGCTCAATATTTTTGTGTATTGAGTTTTGGACCTTTAAATCACGAACTACTGTTTGGGATAAATTTATCACTAACTTTGTGAAATAGTTTCATATTTTATTTTTATTTGTTTACTATGTGCTTTGTGTATGTTAAACGTCTATTATATTATCGCATTATATCAAAGAATACATATCTGAACAATAAGTGATATCTAAACTGGATCAAGGGACACTATACTAATAAAAACGTTATGGAAGAAAAAATAATGTATTCTTTATGCATAGCAAATCTTATAACCAACAGGATCTATGGAAAATATTCCTTTCACTATTTGATTTGCAACAATTTACCGTTATTTGAGAATGTGGGTTAATATGAACAATTGTCAGGCGAAGGCAAAATGAGGCATCATGTGATAAAACTTAGTATTTTGGTTGTGTCAAGTTTCAATTTTCAACACATTATCAGGTGTCTTTTCTCTCTAGCCCAACCGCTCTAATGTTGATTTAAGATTACCACCGTCTTTTAGGTTGGCGTGACATATTAAATTGTGATTATAAAGTTGATTTGAAAAAAAAAACTTACATTAAAATGGGATGTCAACCACTATGAGAACCAGTAAGGAGTTGTCTTCCGTGTTGAGATTTTTGCAGTTTGAGGAACAGTTTCGAAATTGACTAAACGTGCTTTCAATTGTCTATTAAACTGTTATTTGCAAGATACAATAGGTAGTTTGGTCATATTCCACATTTCAGTTTTGGCAAAAGGTGTTCCTTATCAGTTCCAAGCTGCCAAGAGAAAGGATAAAGAGACCAGTTGGTTTTAAAAGAAAGGGACATTTTTTTCAAAATGTTGCTGCTAAAAAATGAATATTTTGTTGTCCTTCATAATTGTAATGTTGTTTAAATCAGGTTTTACCTTTTGTCATTTGCAAGATTCGACAGGTAGTTTGGTCATATTCAACATTTCATTTTTGGAAAAATGTGTTTCTTTTCAGTTCCAAGCTGCCAAGAGAAAGGCGAAAGAGACCAGTTGGTTTTAAAAAAAGGAACACTTTTTTTGCAAAATGTTGCTTCTAAAAGAAAAGAATAGTGTGTTCTCCTTAATAATTGTTATGTTGTTTGAATGAGGTTTTACCTTTTGTTTACAAAAATGTGTCCTGAGATGCTTTTCATGTTCTGAGTTGATTTCAAATTGAAAGTTTTTTATCAGGGATTTTATGCACTGTGTGACTGTGTCGTAAACTTTCCGCTATATTTACTTGTAGATCATCACATTCTGGTGGCAAGTTTAATTTGTATATTTTTAAATAATATTGTTTAAAGCATTAGGTTATATTAAGTTATATTATGAATATATGCGGGAGATATTAACCATGTTTCCAATATAGGAACACAATATTTACATTAAACAGAAGCAAGTTTTAAGTGCTCTATGTGAGCGATAATACAAGAGACAAAACAGCGAGCATTCAATGGCACCAAGTCGTTACACAATCGTGATTTGGTGTATCTAGGTGATTATCAGTACCAAGAAAGCCACATGTTTTATACTTAAAAGGTAGTATAAATGTGTATTAATGTTATATAGCAAGGTGTTGCCAATGATAACGCGTATTATTTGTTGTTTTACGAGGTCGAGAAGGTGTTTCGTTTCGAAAGGTGTTTCGGTTAAAAGTTAAAATAACGCATTTCATGACATTTGAACGCTTACCAATGCACATACACTGGCAGCGTTTTTTTTTTTTCTGGCTCAAATAATGTATAAATACATTCTTTGAAAAAAATAGACGTTTTATTCTGGATTATTTTTTTCTGCAGAATGTATTTAGAGTATTTGACTTTCAGTTTAAATACACTGGATGTTTACAAAAATTATAATCTTTACAAGCTTGTAAAACAAAATTTGTTGATATTCTCGAGATGAATTTTGGAAGTTGATTATATGATTTTTTTATAAATATGTCCATAATTAACCGCATTTGTATGTAAAAATGATCTTTGAGATTTTCTTTTTTATAGATTATTTTCTTAAGAATTTTATAATGCGTTTTATTGTGGCCTATTATTTGGAAAAAAATAATGTATTCTAAATTTTTTCAGACATCAGAAAAAAACGTGCCCACTATCATATGCAGGGTTCGACATAAGGAAAAATTCATACTCGCCAAAATGGCGAGTGACTTCGATTTCATACTCGCCAAATAGATTTCGTACTCGCCAATTTGGCGAGTAACATGATTTTGTACTCGCCAAATCTAAAAATGCATAAATAAACAAAATATGTACATTTTAGGAATTCGAGGTCTCCTTTGCAGCTTGGTTTTTCATAGAAACGCATGCGAAGCTTCTACATGAGATAACTCAAGGCCATCTGATATGTTGCATAACGTTAACTAGAATATTTTGCGTAAAGGGCCCCTATTTGCGAGTATTTATGTTTTGATTAGACTTCGAACTTTCT
>LQRL01098315.1:2860-13663 GCA_001703475.1 Hydroides elegans
GAAAAAATATAAAAGATATCGGCTTTCGTGGCAGATCTCTAACAAATAAAACCACAATAATTATGATTACCTTAAGGCGCGCGCCCAGTACGAGGGGTGCCCTTCTTTTATACGGCTTTCAACCAATAACTTTAACTAACATACTTGTCAACATTGCAAACAACGTCCAAATTTCTTCTCGCATTCGTATTCGTTCTCGTTCTCGTACTCGTACTCGTGTCAGTGGGCGCGCGCCTTTATTATTACAAAATATTGTCAAATAAAATTGTCTTGTGTAACATTGATATTTAAAACTATTTGAGGTCATGTCGACGTTTTGTAGGCCATATTCTAAATACTACATCTAACAATTTGTGTTGTTAAGGGAGTAAATTAGCAGTCTCAGCTGCAAGCTAAATCATATTTCATGATATTTGGGTATTATATAATTTACATGGCACTATGAGGGATATGTGTTATATTTCATCCCAAAATTCTTTGCCATGCCTTATATTTTCTAAAAAGAGAACATTGAATTAAAATAACAAATTATGTTTTTCGTACAAAAACATGAAAGGATTAAACATGCAATATGATAAAATATGGACCAAAGCTTTCGTCTTTAGCCCAGTTTCTTCCAACCCCTGAGGAAACCAATTTTCTTAATCCCCGAAATAACCTTTGCGTTTAATTATTATATCATGTATATTATATTATGTATATAATGTAACTTCTATATCCCGTTAACACATTTGAAGTCCTGCTTTTGCTATTTCAAGAGACTTATTTGTTGCACAATGCGAGGTGCTAAATAAAACAGCAAATAAAACGCCTCAGGGGCAGCCAAAACAGAAATATTGTCTCCATATTTTGAGTCGCTTCAAGGCTACTGTCGCGCATGTGTGGCAGCCAATTTTAATCAGCAAATTTGTTTGAATAGTTAGGTAATGTGGTTGATGAAATACAATAATATTTTATGAGTCAATGTACATGTGATTAACATTTAGCACGTGATTTATTCTGTGGCAGGGGAAATTGGAAATAACGGATATTAAAAGTAATTGAGCATAGGCATATTGGTCATATTGCTATTTCATCTGATAATTTAGATGAGGTTCAATTTTATTTAAACATAAAGTGAAATGATACAACTATATTCTATTTTAATACCTCACAAAGACTGGATCAATAATATTACTCGTTTCGTAAATAAATTGGTTGCGTTGGTATGGGTTGCTAGACACTGGTTGCTAGAGTTAGGTTCAATTCTACTTGCATTTTAATAATCGATAGCGCCAGAGTATAATCTAATACTTCACAAAAAAAAATAACAATATTTATAAGACACCGGTTTCCATGGCAGCAGGAATCGGGAGCCATAGATAGATTCTACTTATAAAACATAATGAACAGAATTTGGTCTTTATTGCATCTGATTCGCTTTATCATTTGATATATTGGATTAGGGCAAATGCTTTAAAACATAAAGTGCAATAACCATATAGAAAGCGGAGAGTATACTTACTCATTCATTGGCTGCATGTAAGAGTGCACTGAAAATTATGAGTTGAAACATACCCACTCGGCAAGGGTCGTCCATAGTACGTCGCATTTGGTCGTGACGTTGAGAGGACGGCCTATGTACGGCCCGTATGAAAGTTTTCCGGACGTCCTTTTACGCCCCGGAGTCCATAGAACGTAATTCTTACGTCCGATTCGGACGCGACGTCGCTGCAACGTCTTTTCTACGTCGGGGACAAATAAGGACGTCCGGAAAACTTTCATACGGGCCCAAAGTTGGTCGTCCGCTCAACGTCCGTGGACGTCTTGCCGAGTGGGTATATATCGGGCCATTATGACGTCACAATCGATTCATAGATTCGCACTCTTCACGAACTGTCAATGAGATAAAACTATACAAAACTACAACTTGAAGCCGCATGTAAATAAACGTATTCATGCTCTACGGAAGTCAAGATGTGTCCCGACGTATTTTTGACGTTCTTCTAACGACCGACGTCGTCCTTTTGGAGTCACCGCCGTCGTACCGCATTGTGACGTCTTCGTTTAGAATTTCGTTTACAAAGCCGTCGTCGTTTGCGTGCATATGAACGTGGTAAGGGCCTTGACGACATAAAATAAGCGACTCTCTTCACAAATTGCTATTGTCGCTCCTATCGATTTGACAAAAAGTTGTTATTTTAAAGGAAAACCAGTGAAAAAAGCAAGTGGCGATGAAAGAAATTTCGCGCGTTTTATGTAATCAGGGCTTCAGACGTCATATTTGTTCATATGTGTTCCTATTGTAAAGCCCTTTGAGCTAAAGAAGGTGAAGGGCTACATAAGAAACCACAAATAAATAAATAAATGAATAAATAAATAAATATTTCACTATGGAGGGAGGAATAATAACATTGTGGTCAAAATCACTCTCACATCTATAGAATTCTCTATATGATATAATTCGGTTAGTAGCATTCGTACTTAATTTTCCTTTTGGGGAGTTTAGCAACGATGCATTTTGCTGTGTCTCCCAATCTTTTATGGAACAGTATTTATAACCAATCAGCAAAGCCTGAAAACACAAAACTCTAATAAAACTTTTCAACATGGCTATTTATGACAGGGCGATACCCAGAGCAATGCAATAATGGGCTGTTTAGCTAAGAAACTAGGCTTTCAGGGGTTAGGGCCAGGCCATAATCAAAACGTTTTCGAGATGCCCTCATACAAACATTGTCTTCCAATGTATTTCTTTGTGGAAACCTTAAAAAGCTAAAAAAATATATTTAAAAAAAGTTGTGGTATTACAGCTAGAAAATGCTTCCAATATGGCCAGGCGCTTAAGGTTGTCATGCCCTTTAATTCCTGATGCTGCAAAGTCTGACATTTGGGGGCTTCTACATTTCAACGAGAACTCATTAAATTACTGGTTTCGATTTCAAAGTGAGATATTTATACCGGTGGAATGTGACATGAGAGGATTCAATTCACTAAATGGATGCAAGCCTAGGTGTGATTTTTGCTCACAGTCACAGAGCAGGCAAAACGCCCTTCACTGACTTTTAGTTTTTCGGTCGTATCAAATTTGACAAATAGGTATTGAATGGAAGCCAGGCGCGGATTTAGAGGGGGCGCACCCGGCGCACGCCCCCTGTTCGCCCTTATATGTAAGAAAAAAAAATAAATTTGCGTCCCCCGGTTCAGTGAGCTAAATTCAATTTCATGATACTTGAGTTTTATATATTTTACATGGGATACATAGGGCATAAAAGTTTAATTATTTCACGCCAAGATTATTTGTAATACATTATATTTTCTGGAAAGAGGACATTGAATTAAAATAACAAATTATGTTTTTCGCACAAAAACATGAAAGGATTAACCATTCAATATGATAAAATATGGACCAAAGCTTTCGTCTTTAGCCCAGTTTCTTCCAACCCCTGAGGAAACATATTTTAATAATCCCCGAAATAACGCGTTCATTATAGAGTATATTATTCTATTATATTATATAACTTCAATATCTCGTTAACACCTAAAAGTTCTGCTTTTGCTATTTCAAGAGACTTATTTGTTGCACAATGCGAGGTGCTAAATAATACTGCAAATACTACGCCTCAGGGGCGACCCAAAACAGAAATGCTGTCCCCACATTTTGAGTAGCTTCAAGGCTATGTGTGGCAGCCAATTTTAATGAGCAAATATGTTTGGATAGTGGCGTAATAATGTTGATGAAATACAATAATATTATTTGAGTCAATGTATATGCGAATAACATTTAGCAGGTGATTTATTCAATAATAGGAGGAATTGGGAATAGCGGATATTAAATTGAATTGAGCACACGTATTGGTCTAAATTGCAGCTGATTTGTTATCTGGTAATTTGGATAAGGTTTTAAACTGTTTCAGTATGAAATGAATGAATACAAATTAATAATTTCTTAAATCGCAAAGGTTGATATAAAAATAATAAGCTATTTCCCAAAATAAAACAAAGGTTGCGTGGCTTTGGATTGTTTGACACTGGCTTCTAGGATAATGTTCAAAGCTACTTAAACAATAAGTTATTATTCCCCACCTTGAATATGCTTATCATATAACAATATACAATCATATTCGCATTTGATAGATCACAAAGGTTGAATTTATAAAATAAGGGATTTTCCAAAAAAAAAAAGATGTCATTTTCAGACTTAACACATTGTTGCACGGAGCCCTTCAATTGTTAGACATTAGTCTCTAGGGCAGTAGAAATCGGGAACAACATATATTTATTTAAAAAAATAGGCTCAAGATTTGGTTTATTTTGCATCTGATTCACTATATCACTTGCTGGATTGGATAAGGTCAAATACTTTTTAAACAGTAAGTGCTATAACTGTATAATAAGTGACTCAATTACAAAGAAAAACTTACTTGAAGAAAACGGAATTTCCTAGAAATGTTGCGTTGCTACGGGTTGCTAAGCATTTGTTGCTAAGGATACGAAACCATGGGAACGGTGTTGAGTTCAGTTGCTGCAGTTGGAGGCAGTGAGTATTTGTTTATATTATTTTCTCAAATGTATAGCGCTTTATCGACAAATTTTTATATAAACAAATAAGAAGTCCGAAGTCTTGCCCAGAGGAAATTTACACCTTGCATATGTTGAGAACATTGTAACTTGCATTAATTATTAATCAAAGACACGGGATAAATGAAATAATTATCAAGGATTATATAAACCTATTGATAATAAACTTAGAAATGTTTAACACATAAATTCAAATTATGGTTTTAAATTTTAAAACATAATTGCCTATTTCAAACACAGAGAAACTCCATTTAAATTATATGAACAATGGATCCACTGGGTATTGCTACAAACTAATTTTATTTAAAATAATGTTTACGCGTAGATGGACTTAAACATTTTTGATGGAATGCATTTTCCTGAACCAAGAAAATCAGAAAAAAATACGAATTTGGCATGTGTCTAGCGAATCGAAAAAGTAATCAGATTTGAAAAAGAATGATTCCTAAATGAAAAAAAAATAATTTGAGGGATTGATTTCCACAAGAAAAGATTGCCTGTCAGAGTAGTCAGAAATTCATTCATCTTGACTCATGGCAAGTTTCGATTACCATCCTTATGGTGTTTCAAAAATATAACTTTATAAAAAGACATTTTTATTTAAATACATATATGAATATCGAATTTAAAGACATCATGCCGATAATATATAGTTTCGTGCTATTAAATAAAGGAAAACGTTAAAAGAGCTAGAAATAAATATGCATTATTTGCTATTGGTTTTCTTCTATATTAGAGCCGCGTATTTCAGTAGGTTTTGTATGGCTAATTTTTACGAGCCACTCCTGATTTGCAAAATGCATGATAATCTCGGCTCGAGAAACCGATCCTTTTTGAAAACGCTGGGACGTTAAATGCGACTCTTATATTCTGATGGTGAAATAATGACGTGGTGTATATAAAGCTTGCTTGACGTTGTTTCAACCATGATTCCAAATACCCAGTTAACGTTTCAAAGACGTAACTTGCTTATCTACAGTTTGTGATTTTAACAGTTGAAACGTTGATCAAGTTCCCTGGATTTTGGATTTACATTGAAACGCCACTAATATATTTTAAGTAGCAAATCGTCCTAAGAAGCCATCAAATACATAAGCATCGATATTTACCTGATCTCGCATATCGTTAGCGACGTCAAATCAACGTACGTTTGCCGAGCGGGTTTCGTGCTCATCACAAAGCCCATAGAGATATATCAATTTAATGCTCTGAGAGAGCCCATCATTACAATAATAAGTGGGGCACTAAGCAAAAACAAAAAAGTCATCCGCTTTATGTCGTGCAATGAATCAATTCATTACTCGCGCTTCACTATGGTGATAGACCCAGGACCAACCCATTCTGCAAGACGTCGGGTGACATCGATAGGACGTTTTCTGTTAGGCCCATTTTTTAGAAAAAGTTTGCCGGGCGTGTGTTGTGTTGTCGCCGACGTAGTCACAATGTCGTTCTGGTGTGGTGTTGGTTAGACGTTTATCCGTCGTTACAATATACTCGGACCTCCGAAAAACGTCAATATGGACCTAAATAAGAATGTTCTTTCGTCGTCCAATCCAAAAGCAATATCGCACGGACGATAAATGTTGTGCGAATGTATGTCATTCGACGTCGCTGCCATGACCTTTCTACGTCCGCTACGAAAAATGAAGACGACATATGTGCCTAAATAAGAACAGTTTATCAACATTGCTCGACATATCATCAGGTTGGATAGAACGGAACCCCTTCGAAGAGATAAAGCTTTATTACGGCAGCTGGGTGACTGGCAATCATAACTAACATCCGGTGGTGCCCTCAATCTGAGTTATTTTCAGTTTACCTGTCACGCGAAGGCTTTGCGGGAGTATATTTGAAAGGTTCATGTCAATAGTATAATCGAATGTAGTAAATCCGGCCTTAACAGTTTCCTACCAAAAAAAAAAAAACTAAAAGAAAAAAGATTAAACTGCAACCACGTGACAAAAAGGTCCCTGCCAAAATGGTCTGGTTATAAGCTTTCAAGGCATTAAGCTTACAGTAAAAGTGCCATTGGCCAAAAAGCGTATATATAACCCAAAAACAAAAACAACGTTGTTGCGCCCTTTTGGGCTCTTCTCAACACATAGTATTCGTATATATCCGAATGACTGTTTATATGATGCCTGGTGACGTTTGGTCGAATAGAGTACTCGTTAGAACTTCAATTATGTCTGAAAAAAACTAAGGGACCCCCTGTTTTTGGCACATTACACGATTTTATGGTTTCGATTACAATGGATAAAAAAGCGCAACAGACGTCATCTTCTGAAATAGAAATAATCAAAATAAAGGACATTTGGGATAGCCGGTGTACCATGATATTATTGCCCCCCTAAATTCTTGCCCCCGGCAATAGTATCATAGTGATACTATTGCCTCCCGGCAATAGTTTCATAGATAAGAGGCCATGAGATTCTTGCCCCCTCCATGAGATTCTTGCCCCCTATGAAAGAATTATTATACATATAATTCAATTATTTTCTGTCGATATTTATGTTCAAAGGAGTAGTATACATTACATTTGTCAATTTAGCTTTACTTCAATGTGTCTTAATTTATTAAAATGGGTGAAATACATAACTAATTGATATTCACGTAAGGAAGTGACCAAACAAATTCGCATCATCCCTTTTGCATTTGAAACACGGATTTAAGACAACAGCTATTTATTAAACATCCAAAGCAATTTTCAATAAATAATACACATTTCAAATGGCAAATGCCATCGTCGTGACATGGATCATATGACTTAATTGCAATTAAGTGCCTCTGAGGTAACGAGTACCTGTGTCTTTTACTAATCCCAAATCCCAATTGTGTACCGTTTGGTACCCTTTTCCCATGTTCAATGCATAAGATATGGTCACGAGCTGTTAATCTTAACACAACAACATTTAAATCAGTCAAAAATTACTCAAAATAATATTTTGAACATCCTATAGATTCAGTATTGAAAAAATAAATATATGTTTTTTTTTTTTTTATTAAATCTTCTAACAAACGACATTTGTGTTTTACAATCTATTTATCATATAAATGCATGTTAAATTGTGACAATTTAAATAATTGATATTGTTTATCAAAAGTTGAAAAATAATCAATTTAGAAAGGGGGCAAGAATATCACGGAGGGGGCAATAATATCACGGCCAAAATCCATGACACTTTTGCCCCCCGGCAATAGTATCATGGGGGCAATAATATCACGCTACACCGGGACACGGTGACACACAGAGGTCCTATTGGGGTGTTAAAACATAGCATATCTAGGGCTAGGTCTTTTACCAAAAAAATATAAGCATACCAAACCGATCAACTGATTTTGAACTGAGTTTATCTTGTTGTTATTTGCTTTTGAATCTTCCATTTAGAAACGGATTATTCTTATTGTATAGTTCTTTAGATCCTTTAATACCAGAATATCACTTATTGAGGATTTGTAAATGACAGGACTGATTGTCTGTTCCCCGTTTCCCTTAATCCTTAAACTTATTCTAAAATCATGATGCTAAAATTGAATTAACGGGATGTAAGGTTTATGTTATTTGCAACATGTTTACATATCATCTGTAAAATTATAAAAGATGTACTGATTCAACCATAACAAGTATATTCTTGTTGGAATTGCACCGAAACCGTTTGATTACTAAAATACACATCACATACAACATGTCATTGCACAAACTGAAAATTAACAAAGGCAAACGTATGAAACGCAACATTAGATACAAAACGTACCCAAACCGGAAAAGGTCAGGGCGGAAAGAACCGGGGGTCCCACATTGTAATCTACAAAGTCACAGCAAACCCGTTTTTCCCATTGGTATCCTTCCTGTCACCCAGCGCAAACAATGCCGCAGTAATTATTGCCATTATTGATGGTTATCACTGAGGGCAATTTTACTATAGGGTTTAAGCTGCGTTTCCCTTCGTTTTGTAGAGAGCTTTTTTCGATTATTGTTTTGCGCTGGCTTTCAAGTCCTCCTGAGGTCAAAAGCATATTGAAGCATTGATTTGGAAAAAAAAACACGACCGTGAAATTTGTTTTAGTACAATAATGTTGTATTTATATCGATAAAAGATAATGATGATGATACAGCTTAACCTAAATAAAGTGATAAAATGGTTAAAACAGAAATGCAATAGATATATTAAATGTATTATTTGCTGCTTTATGGCGATAAAGAATAATTTTGATGAGTAAAAATTGATATGTTTTCTAGAAAATAGTTTCCAGAGTTAACTAGGACATTTTGAAAATTGCGTTAGTTGTCCAAAATATTTGGTCATAACTTGGTTGGATCGGTTTTTGGGCTTTCCGACCAAAGTTTTTGGACAACTCACCTTATTTTGAAAAATTCTAAAACGACTTTGAGAAATTATTTCTTGTTAAGATATGCATATCATCCCATCGTTTATCCATATTGACATGTTAAAATTAGGTTTTTAAGTCATTGAAAATAATGCATTTGTCATTCCAATAGACCCCTTTCTGAGCGCAAACTATCTTGTGATTATAGATACTATAATCTCGATTATATCTCTGTCAAAATATTGATTTGAATATTCGCATATTCATAGATATTTTCCCTCTGAATAAAAAAACAATCGGGTATTTTGTTATAAAATGTGAAACAATGATGAGTGGGTTGTTCAAAAATTCGGGTGAGTGGTCCAATAATTCGGGTGAGTTGACCAATTCTTATTTGGGTGAGTTGGATTTTGGGTACGGCACGGCTGTTTACAGCCTGCATTTTAGTTCAAATTGCTATGCTGTCCAAGACCCTAGATAATCGGCTTATCTCAATGCATGGCGAGAGCCTTATTCATGGGCGTAAATGGAGTTTTTAGTGAAAATCATGCATTTTCAAGCGTGGGTTTGAACATGTTCCGAGCTATAAATTTTGATTTAATGTTGCATATGAAATATTTTATATTTTATCTATCAAAACTTCTTTTCCAAATTCCGCTGTCGAACCTATAGCTTATTGAATTTAGGCAGACAAAAAGTGCAACGATATGACAAAAAACAGCGTGATTTTGCATTTACTTAATTGGCGCTTAATATGATATATTTGTGCTAAAGCAAATTGTTAAGTTTGTTTTTATATTATGATATTTTTCTTTCACTTGAACGTTGTAAATATTTATATTTTCTTTAAACATGGAGTTCAACCTCTGTCTTTAAATTTGTTTAATACAAATACGGGACAATCAATTATATAAAAATTGGCATTTTCACAGGTCACATTATAAAATGCTTTTACTTAATCCTCAAAGTGATACTGGTAAACTTTCAATAAGTTCAAAGATGAAACATCAATGAACAGTAAGATTTTGATTTTTTTTGCGTATGAGACAGGGTGGATTAGACAAAGCCAAAAGACCACTGTTCAAAGGTTAAGAGAACATCGGATTAAGTCAATATATCACTGGTCAGTTCAATCGGTCGCGATGCAAGTATGATGAAAAGATAATTCCCCATTTGATGCTTGTTAAAACAATACTATTAATTACAAAACTTAATAATTAAATACAGTAAACTAGTGGTGGAAGATAAAAACACTATTTGAATGAGGAAGTTTGTTGCAAAATCTTCCTTTTTCAACAGCAAAATTCAATAAGTTATAGTTTTGACAGCAAGTTTCTGAAAACACCAACATATATATTTAGATATTTTCTTTCACTATTTCAAAAATAAGGCAAATTTATCGTTGGGAACATGTTCAAAATGATGTTTTAAAAATGCAATTTTTACCAATTTCCCTAATTTTTAACATAGCGTTAAATGGGGACTGAGTAGCATAATCGGCTTAAGGATCTGCAGCATTACAGCGGGGTTGGGATGGCTCAACAAAACTAAAGTGGACGATTTAGGCATCAATAAACAGCCGTGGGGTGAGTTGTCCTGGTACCGGACAATATCCGACATGCTACAATATTGAGGAATGATTGTATGAGTGCATTTTATTTCAAAAATCAAAATTTACTCATGAAACGATTATTTGATCAATCTATACCGAAGAAATGGAACAAAACACTAGACAATGTAATCTAGAAAACATCATTTGATTATCATGATAAACATTAATACCAGTAAATATACCAGTAGAAATGGGAGGCGCAGAAACTTGTAAATAAGTTAACATCATAACAATAACCAAAATACATTTTTTATATACATATGTCGATGATGGTAAACCGTAACCCGCCTACCACAACCTCC
>LQRL01098315.1:19276-30947 GCA_001703475.1 Hydroides elegans
TATACATCTACCTTAAGGACGTTTGCTTTCGAGAATATAAATGCAAGACATGTTCAACTACCAATAAGCTAGGAAAACATATAAAGGAGCAAATATATTTCAGTTCTGTACTTCCTGTCTTATAATGTTAAATATATTTTTTAGATGATGGATAAAAACCAAGATGGAGTGATATCAGAAGAGGAATTTTACGAGGCGTGCCATCGGGTAAGACCTTATTTAGTTATTGCGTAGTTCTAACTGTTTTAATTAGAGCTCTAACATTTTCTCTTTTGGTATATATTTAGAAAGCAGAAAATCATATATTCAACAAATAAAACAGTTTTTAAAAAAGAAAAACGTTTAATAATTAAAGGTGGAATTGTAATAATTGCAAGCTATAATATTGCAGCTAAAGATTGATAGGGAGTAACTTATATATGGAAAAAATATATACGTATATATCATATAACGTTGCGGTGCTTGTTTATCATCGGGGTATAAGAAATAACCAACTGTAATGGTATGCTGTTAAATGGCAGGGACAGGTCATTGACCTGAAAAACAATCGCTTTATAAAACCAATTATAAAAAAATAATATTGGATTTATGATATTCATGAATATCCATATAATTGAGTCGGTTTTGCTTTATTGTAGGATGAAGAATTGCTTACGTCTATTGTGATGTTCGACACTGTGTTGTGATAACATAAAAGTAATAAAATGAAAACAAAATCCAAGCACCTACGTCCACATAAAACGGAACAAAACTGACGACATTTGATGTTTTCGATATACATCTCTACATTTAGTGAGGAAATAGCCCAAATTTGCCATGACCGAATCGCAAATGATTATATATTTCAATGAAAACAGACAATATTCTCGTATATGTTTTTGGGTGATATGAGTGCTTCATGATCTGTTTTTTGCTTCAACGTCTGCTAGTATATGGCAAACAATCCATAACGCCGAAACGCGACCAGAAACGCAGTCACATCGGAGTGTAAACGCTATGACGCAAAAATGTAGACGCATGATTTGGTTTGGATAAACTTCACTCTTTTCAGCAAAGAATAGCACTTGAAAATGAATTAAAGGCATTAATGGTTGAATTTAACATTCCATTGCATAATTAATAGAAACAAAACACATATACATCAATGTTAAGTTATTTAATATGTAGATGAGAAATATTGAATACTGTTCGTTTAGCTTCGACTATCGCACAATTCTACCAAATGTATAAATACAGACTTTCCGTTGATTCGGATGCAAACAAAGTAATAACTTAAACAATTAAATAAATGAATGTATTAAGGATGTGATTTGGAACGACTTGTGTGAATTGACGAAGTGTCAGCTGAAGAAATCGGCGACGACTACTCTTAAAAGAATATTCTGACTCTCGTCTAGATACCACCATCTATTAGACAGCTGATTAGAGTTATGAATACCTTTTTTTTGTTAAGACCTCAACATCTTATTGGTGGAATAATCTACTTTGCCAAGTGGGGTTGATAATTACTCCAGTTTGGACAACTTTGGTTGACGCTGTATTTTACTTTATGTAGAGTATCGTGTTTCCAAAAACGTAATTACATGTATATATTCGTTGTTGTATTAAATGAAACGGATGGAAACTATGACTAAACTATATTTTGTTACTTTGTTGTTTGAAATAAACATTGTGATCACTAAAAAAAACGTTTTATTATAAATATCGCATTCTGCATCCACGTCGTTCGAATATGCCACATGGAGCGAAAGGAATGTGTGTTCGCAATATATATTTTTCTTTAAAAACTAAAACTCAGCTCTAATCAAAACGCGGCTCACCATGTTTAAAAATGTTACTCTTGACTCAATATTTGATTGATTAAAGATACAATTTATTTGATTTGGTTGGTATCCGGTCAAAAAGTCCCCGGACATAAAGTCCCCGGACATAAAGTCCCCAAATTGGTCAACATAGGACATAAAGTCCCCAGACAAAATGTCAAATAAAATGTTAATTTCTCAATTATATTTTGATATCACGATCAACTATCCTTTAAGACTATATAACTTCAAATATGCATTAAATAAAAATGAAAATTAATGTTTCTAAATTATATATTTACCCGGGGACTTTATATCCTATGTTGACCAATTTGGGGACTTTATGTCCGGGGACTTTATGTCCGGGGACTTTATGTCCGGGGACTTTTTGACCTGGATTCGATTTGGTTTTATTCAATTCATAGCTATATAAAATTATATACAATATAATTATCACAACAACACATTTTTTCTTTTAAGAACGCTATTTCAGATTAAGAATCTTACTTTTTAAGATAGAGCTAGTATGATATGCCCTATACACAGGTGATATTTAACAGGCGGAATGTATGACATTTTAAATATTGTTTTACAGTTTTTTCTTCAATATTGTATTTTGCCAAGCATCTTCAATTCATGCATTCCCAAACACATCTTTTATCTAGTAACTTGACATGTCTCCACCAGTGCAATAACCCTTTTTGTTTGCCCTTTTAAGATATGCATCAATGTCTTTAAAAGTCTAGTGATTTTCAAATTTAAATAGAATGCCTCTAAATGAAAAATATTCAGATGACTTGTCTCGTCGTAAAGCAGACCATAAATCAGATTTTGCATTATATCTATGAATTAAGGTTTTGTTCTTATATAGGGTTCCAACTGCAGTATTGTAAAAGGTACAATTACATGCGTGTGGTTGAAAAGGATTGGAACGTTGGTTTCCAATTCCATTAAATTAAATAAATGATATTTTAAAAGACGATTTTTAGCGCCATTTAAGTGAATTATACAACAATTAACGTATTACGGCAATATTTTTTGTTGTTGGATGTAGAGGATATTTTTTTCATATCTATATAATTCACTTATGTGTGCTTTTCAAAAACAACTTTAAGCCCGCTTATCTATGAAATGACAAAGCGACTTTCATGTAATATTCCCATTATTCTGAGAAGGCGTAAATACAATCTGAAATCAGAAAACGGTATTATAAAACTCAATCTAGCATAGTGACCTGTCAAGTTTTTATTGTGACTTGGAAATCAAAATGATAATGTCAACGTTCAAAGTATGGGTATATCAAATGTTGATTTTAACTTTTAATAAATCTACATCAGATCATAATCCAACCAATCCTATTATTGAAACACCCTCATTCTTATTCTTCAAACTAAACTTTAACATACTTCTACGTGGCAATACGTATGTAATATGATCACGTCTATGAATACTATCTATAAGAATCATCAAAAAAAAATAATTGAATGCATAGGTTATTTAAAAAAAAACTAATTTATCTGAACTTGGATCCTGGATAATCGAACAAATATGATCGGGATAAAGACAATTATTTTCGTTGTTGTTCTGGCCATTGCGTTATATCGAGCTTCATTTGTCTTGTAAGTATGTTTCTATTAATGACATTTGTAATGGATTAAGTATGAATATATATATTTTTTATTTTATGGAGCGTTAAGCACAATATAAGAGAAAGCACGCTTATGATCATATAAATTGATTAATTAAAGTGTTTATAGATAAGGTATTGATTTAAATAAGACATATAGAAAATCAATTGTCTAATTGCAGCAACAATGACATTATTTGTATTTACGAAATGCTATTCCTGAAGTTCCTAAATTTGATAAATGGTTGTCACTTCGATCCCTTATAGAACTTCTAATTTGTCATACATTCAATAAAACAATCAAGTTAGCATTAAGATTACAAGGCTGTTAATTCAATAAGGGCCAGGCCACTTGGAAGCTTCTTCGAGTTTTCCTAACAAACTGTGAGTTACGGTCTGTATATTATGGAAACATAATGAACGCAGCGAAACCCTCGATGCATTTTTGAAAAGCTTGACGTTTTACTGAGTTTTCATAAGTCATATATTGTAAATCACGGTTTGCTATGGTTAAAAAAATAGCTGGAAAGGCCTCCAATGTGGCCAAGTCCTCACTTTCTATTGCATTCTATGTGTTATCATACAAAGTCATATCTAAAACTGTACATGTATATTCACCATTTTAACTGAAATAGTGAGTTGATGAAAGTACAAGAAGTGGTCTACAGCCATGCACCAGGGCCATGCAGAGACGTGAAAATAAGAAGTAAGTTTGGCAAAAAAATATGTTATTTTATTGTTTTCTATAGCAAATCTATCATGTTTTTTTTCAGATATGAAAATACATAATGTATGATTTCGGCTTAGCCGCAAACTTTGTTATGGGCGCAAGCTAAATAGCTAATGACTTCGAGTCGGGACAGGAATATTACAAACAAATATAAACATATATACAAAAACCTTATTTTTCAGACGACAGTTGCCAGAATGTCGCGAACGACGCAGATTGCAACGAGTGGTTGACACGTGGTGAATGCCAGAATAACCCCGATTGGATGAATATAAATTGTGCTAAGGCGTGTGGGCAGTGCGAACATCCTGGCAAACCACGTGAGTACATCCATACAGTCTCTATATAACGCTTCTCATACAGCTTTATATACAAACACATTAACGCAAACGCTTCAACGCTCGAACATTATAGTTCCTAATTTCGCATACCAAACCCATTTTTACCTAAACGCGCCGAATGCGCCAACGCAAAGCCATAACCGCACAAGCAATGACAAGGGCAAACACGTTAGAAACGCGCGCGACTGCAAATACTCATCATATTATAGTAAAGATATTTAATTGCTCACCTGCGTTTCATATTTCACAGTAGTTTCCTTTCTTGTTGTAAATGTTAAATAACAAATCTCATATAGCCTTTCTATCAATCGCAGTGAAAATATAGGAAATGTATTTAACAATTCTATTATTTTCTATTTTCAATCACAGTGCTCGGTTCCGAGGATATGGCTAATGTTGGTGACGGCAAATACCTGATATCATCCGTGAGTATTAAATTTATTTTAGGGCATTTTTGCGTGCAACAACCTTTTGAAACTACAATGTACTTATGGACGCATGCATGTATCTCCTCATATCTGTTATAAAAAAGTCTGTACGTTAAATTCAGCCTAACATCGACGTATAAATTTATTTGCGGACTATATGGTAAGTTATTACAGTAAAGCCAATATTTTAACAACAATTGAACAATGTCCCAAATGGGATATAACAAGGTTAAATCTAGTATATACATGTATACTTAACAAAATAGTATACCATCTCGTTTTCATTAAGGGACTACGCGTTGAGGAGTACCAGGTACCCGACAGGAGGGGTGCCGTGTTTCTATTTGATTTCAACAAACCGAAGGACGGCGTTCAGCAAACAAAGATTGTGTGGGATGATGAGAAGATTGAAACACTGAATCCACAGGGCATTTCTACGTTTATCACAGAAAGTGGAAAAGGTTAGTTTTCGTTAGGAATTTTGTTGTGCATGACTTAATTTTGATGTTGGTCCTCGAAGTGTATTGGCAACCAATAAAAGAAAGTTATTTGAATAAACCACGCATGGTTCTCGTTGAAACTCAAGGGAAAGTATGGGTAAAAGAGGGAGTGGAGGGGGATTGGGTACGGTATATACAAGCATGTCATTTTGGATTCATTGTGAATCAGTACGAGATATTACAGGGAACACGCTAAAGTGAAATTCAAACATTTCCTACCATGAACAAAATGCTGTCCTAAATTGTATATATTTGTTTCCTATTAAAGTATCGAACTAAACGCAATAATGGAATGACTATATATTCTTTGAAATTTGCAGTGATCGCAGTCGAGTCCACAAGTGCCTGTCCGCAAAATAATTTGCCCCACATACACGTACACAATCGCCATACATAGTTCTATTCTTTTCATTTATAGTGTACGTATTCGTGGTAAACCACGATGGAGAAGCGGTAGAGCGATTTGAATACGATGCCACAAGCAACACACTCACTCATCTTGAAACCTTTGCTGATGCATCGTTCAAATTGTGAGGGCTTATATAAGCAAATGACGATCTGTCTCAAAGTGTAAATGTTCATACAATATTGAGTATGCTTATATAAGCAGAAAACGGAATGTCCCTTAGTGCTTGTGCATCGTTCAAATTGTAAGTGGTTATAAAAGCACAACGATATAATGTCTGAACATGTTGATGCCTCGGTGAGAATATTAGCGCTTATATAAGCACAATTAATAAATTTGTGTCCTTGTATAAGTCATATCAGTTATTAAAATCAAGATTTATTCAAAATAAGCACCAGTGGCTTGCTTACACCAGGGTTGGCGAGGGAAATGGAGCTTATGCATGTTAACTATGGACGTTTAAACGTGATTTTATATTTTCAGTTTACATTCGGTCCAAGCTACAGGAGAAAACTCATTCTATGTAACCGACTACGGCGGTTCACCGAATCTTATACTGTAAGTTAACTAAAACAATTTTCTGATTACTCAAAGCACATTTATTTATTTTTCAAAAACGCATCCAATGCAAATATGAGCATATTTTTTACGCGCTTATACATAAAATGTCGGACATGTGTTTTGCATATAAAAGGCCTGTTCTGTTGCTTTTTGATATAGAAGTGTACCATAGTTTAGTATACAAAATTCAAATTCGATATTGATAAAAGCAATCAAAACCCCAATAAACTGGGCATTTTCCATTTTTACTGATAGATGTACTTATAATGATTATATAATTAATTATAATTATCAATTAAGCCTTTCTCTAATGTTTTCGCAGATTCACAGGATTGCGACTTGGCAAAGTTTTTCACGTTCAAGACGGGGAATCGAAAATGGTGCTCAACGATTTCTATCTGCCAACTGGCCTGCAGATTTCAGCTGATAAAAAGTACTATGAATGTACAATTCTTTATTTAAAAGCAAATAATAGCAATTTTATCTAAAATTAAAGTTTAAATGGGTTGTTATTTCGTACAACTTAGTAAAATCTAGACACATTGATTTTGGACTTTACTGCAATTGTGAATACTTTAATCATTGTAATTTAATTTAGTTAAGTTAATTTGGAATTTTGATGATAGGTTATTCTTAATAAGGAAAGATTGGTTTTAGAATAAGTTTTAACTCTTTTGAACGCCTTTGATCTAGTATATGTAGTTATTACTATGATTTAGTTATTATTTGTAACATTTCTGTTTCATATCAGAAATATCTACCTCGCCCACATGGGTCGAATGACTCTGGAAACCTACAGTATTCAAGAAGATTTTGCTCTTGAGAAAGTTCATGTAAGTACATTTGTCCCGGTATTCGCGTATTTGTTCATCCGCATACCACATACTTTCAAGTTAGCTTTATGTTATGCCATATTCAAATGTGGGTTAAAAGACATCTTCAGGACACATTCTAAAGACGCCATTATCACGCCTTTTACGTCCGTTTACGTCGAAAGGACGTCCTAAGGACGCGTCTTGCCGAAAAGGTGGCATCTCTTTTCATAAACTGTAAAGCGCTTCGAGATATCCCTTAAAACATTATTTAGGAGCTAATGATTCACATTCTCATTTCACAGACCTTGACACTCTAAAAGTCGATCGTCAACATACAAGTTTAGAGAAAATATATGCATAAACAAATATTTATTTCGAACAATCCTGTCCCTTTATGTTTTCGAATACATAAGGTTGCAATATTATCATTTCACAGTCCCTTGAGCTGTACAAGTCGATCCTCAACATCCAATTTTAGTTAAAATATATGCATGAACACAGGTTTATATCGAACAACCATGTTCCTTTACTTTTTCAAATACGTAAGATTACAATTTTCTCAATTCACAGACCCTGGCCCTGTACAAGTCGATCCTCAGCATCCAAGTTTAGTGAACATATATGCTCTAACACAGGTTTATATTTAACAACCATGTTCTTTTACTTTTTCAAATACATAAGGTTACATTTTTTCTCATTACACAGACCCTGGCCCTGTACAAGTCGATCCTCAACATCCAAATTGACCCCGTGACCTTTGACCTTTGGCTGGGGTCAGTGCCCGCAGTTCTTCAATGGCACGAGTACAGCCATGAACCGGATAATGATGAATCATTTGCCGCATCTCAGGTTTGTTGTTTTTATGTTTTAAAATGCCCATTTGCCATTAAATGTTCATTTTTCTAATCTGTAGGTCGTTATTGTCGGCTCAATATCTAACATAATAAGAGTCTAGAGAACAGCATTGGTCAACATGCTTGTCATCTTAATTCCCAATATGCTAAAAAAAACCTCACCATGACCTCAGGCTGACTTTGCATGAGTTAACTTTAGATTGGCATGAGCTCAGGATATGGCTAAGTGCAAGACGGGATATTTGTATATGGACGTTTTAATATATTCAACGTCAGAGTTTGGGCGGACTTCAAAAAAATATCTTACATATCTGTTCTTGACATCCATGCCTTTTCTTAATTTTTACTTCGGCATCGGAATTGAATATAACAAAATATATAATGCATCATGAGCATGAGTCTGATTTCATTTTTAGGTGTTGCGCGTCAGAACCAAATCGGGAATTCCTACCTATGACATCAATGACGTATACACAAATAGCGGTGACGTCATCAAAGCAGCATCCGTTGCTATGCACTACAATAACAAACTCGTCATCGGATCTACGTTTCACAAGACTATTCTGTGTGACATATTACATATCTAAGAATACTTTTATTTTTTGTACTGGTTGAAAATATTTTTCAGCTGTTTTGCTTCTAAAAATTCAGATGTAATTCGGATGAAGCATCAATGAAACATCAATCTAATGTTTCATTGAGGGTAGATACACAATGTAAGGGCGTTATTCAAATAATCTTCAATGGATGATGGCTTATTTGTTGCTATTGTATAAATATGATTTTAGCCTATAACCATCTATGTGCGCTATTTAATTGGTTATATATTTTTTTCAGGGGCACCCAGCGAACTAGACGCTACCTAAGATATTTGTTTAATATTTTAAATTCTAACAAGCGAAAATATTATCATGTTTGGAAGAAATAAACTATCGTGATATAAATTGTAAAACAATAGCAACATACTTATAATTAACAATATTTTGATATTCGTTTTTAGGAAGGCGTGTTAAATAGAATCGTTCAATAATATAGATATAGACTGTATATGTACAAATGACGCTCATTTTTTTTTTAAGTTGAAGTTTGTGTTAGCGTCGTGAATGAGTATTTATCAAACCATTCAGGAAGATCATTCACTGCATCTTATTTCAAATATAGAAATAAAAATAAAATATTGATATTAATTAAAAATTGTTATTTTTTTCATTATATATTTAAGACCTATGTTTAATATCTTAAATTATTTCATCAAATCAATTTAATATAATAAATTGAATTCCGCACCTAGCGGTAAAAATTGCAGTAAGCATTTTCTAGCTTTTCATTTGATATAAAACAAGGATTGTTAAGGAAAAATAACTCAAAAACAGTCTTCCCGTCTTGCAATGCCCTACACGTACATCAAAGATGCAATATTTTTGCGCTGCGAAACGTAAATAAGATATGACCTAAAATGTTTTATTAAGTTTTATTTTAAATCTTCAATTATCTTCCATAATTATACAAAATCAATTCAATTTCAAAATAAATGCTTTCACTAATAAAGTCACTATAAAATGATCGAAATCCAAAAATCAATTTATTAAAGAAAGATGCATAATCTCTCAACAATGTTATCTACATATGAATAATAATAAGGAACCGTCGCTAATTAAGAATTTCTTTCTTTTTCTAAAGCAGTTGGTTGCGAAAGATCTCCTGGCTATATCATGTAGTCTAAGGGTCCCCCTTATCATTTTAGAATGCTTTAATCCCTATGATGCCCTTTATTTCGTTTTAATACACTAGTGACGTCATTCCTTTGTATTCAGAGTACATTATTTCTAATAATGTACTGTAAACTAAGTAGGGTAAAGTACTCGGTCAACCCCATTAATTAAAACATTGTACAGGTTCACCGGCTGCGCCCCGGTGTCGCGGTGGTTTAGTTGTCGCCGGTGAAATAGTTGTCGATAACTTTTTCGATGAGAACGGTGCATCGAAAAAGTTGTCGGGGTGAAAAAGTTGTCGTTTCTTATCTTACCCCTTCAGCTATAAAACCACAACCCCTCCATTTATGAGTTGATCCTAATCCCCTGAGTTTCATGGCATTTATCATGATTATGAATTGAATGGAGGCTTATGAAAGAGGAAATGTCAAACTCGTCATTAATTAGAACAATAAATGTGCAATCGATAATTCAAAACATTTTATATATATTAATTGAAAAAAAAAACATCATAAATCACACTACACGTCTTATGAATAAGTCTTCTCGTAATGAATACTAAATACCTTGTATATTGAAAACAGTTATAAATGCTATATCACAACGTATAGACGCTACATTTTTACTATAAAGTTTACTTGTTTTTTTTTAAAACTTAAGATTCCCTTCTCATCCAATAATACACATGTATGAATCACCAAAAGACACCAGTATCGCTAGCAGAACACATAAGCATTATGCTTATCATGCCTTGTCTATTAACACAAGATAGCTAGATGAAAATCTATTAATACAAAATGTAAACAAAACCCCGAAAAAATCTCGCAAATTAATGATTTTGTCCTCGGTGAAAAAGTTGTCGTTCAGCGCGCAACCCCTCAGCACCCCTTTTAAAGAGAATATAGAGAAACGACAACTATTTCACCGCGACAACTAAACCACCGCGACACCGGAACTGTCCAATAGTTTAATTAATGGACTGACCTCGTACTTTATCCTTTACTTATTAACTATTATGCCCGTTAATTCGTGGTATTAGCCATAGTCCAGGGGGACTGATGTCGCCGATCTCGATCGTTTTGCATTCGCATCTAATTACCAAAACATTAAACATTTGTATGAACAGTTATAAACATAATTGCTAGTTGAATATGATAATGTGCATTTAGGTTAGTGAGGTCCCATTGATTCCGTTACCTAAGGCCGTGTTCACGCAAACGAAAAAGCTAGAAAAAAGCACAAAACCCGATATGTTTGAAAGCCACATTTGTATAAAAAACATAGCAAGCAAACATTTAGGATATTTTTTTGCGTGAACACGCCTTAGGACGGCAGTGGCAGTTTAGTTAAACATATATATAATTCAATTAATCTACGTGGCTATACAATTAAGCAACATATACGGATAACATCACATCATTTGCGTGTAAATACCCCTCTTTATGCCTCAATTGAATTGGAATATGCATAATTAAGGAAATGTACACGGATTTTTGAAAACAATACTATTGTCGTCCTATAAACAAATGCTTCTCTCCTGCCAATGAAAAATTAACTTTAGACAAATAGTTCAACAAAGGTATTGGTAGCTAACTTATTTCTCCAGTCTTTTAAGGATATTCGGATGTATGTATTCATATACTCATTAATATTCAAATTAAAGCCATTTTCGCTAATGGGGTTTGATATTTCCTTTTTTTTTTGCTTTAGCTTTTGTATTGTTTTGAGTTTTTAACTAAATAAATCGTCAATGAAATGTAAAAAATATATGAGTATAAGCACATACATGTATAATATTGCTAATTTGACCACACTGTTTAAATTGGGTGTAGCCTACATACATGATGAAAATATAAAATTACAAATTATTGTTATTGATGACGCCAAAGAAAAAA
>LQRL01098335.1:8780-19042 GCA_001703475.1 Hydroides elegans
TGAGAACCAGTCCAGCCAGTCATACATCCACAACTATAACTTGCAACGCCGTCTACACACGATCCACCATTCAGGCAAGGGGAGCTACTGCATTCATCTATATCTGCGTATAATTTCATAATCATATAATTATGCGTAAATCTTTAACTATGTACAAATATATTCACTTATATTTATCTAGCATTGTACAGAAATCATAAAACAATAAATATGCAAACCTGTTTCGCAACGAATTCCAGTCCAGCCCATAGCACACTGGCAATTATAGCCTTCTCTGACATCAATGCATAATTCATCGTTGTTGCAAGGATCCCTGCTGCATTCATCTATTTCTGATATATCAGAATGTTTATATTATTAAATACCTTTTGAAAATTATGTTTTAATGCTATTCAAACAGTTGATAAGGAAGACATTCTCAATCTCAAGGACTTGTTTGTAATATTGGAAATCTCATAAGAAGAACATTAAGACAACAACAAAACAACACAAAAAGTAGAACATTTGCTAATGGGGATGAAAAAGGTGACAAAACATGTTTTAGCTACCTATCACACACAAAGAGCTAGTCCATCCAGCAGATCATCGACAGCTATAACTTATATATCGATCAATACATATTCCATTATTGAGACAAGAAGAACTGCTGCATTCATCAACAGCTTCAAACAGTTAAAACAATTGAACCAAATAATAAGCGAAATTATTATTTATGAATAACAATCACATATAAAACCAAGTTACAAAAATTAACGAATTACATGTAATTATTATTGTTGCACGATTGGCGCTAGACTTTTACTTTATCAGAATACAAGACATGGGTACATAGATTATTGCTTATAAGATAAAATATATTGTATATATGAATTAAAACGCACTGTTTGCACAAGATGTTCCACTTAACTCTGTCATACATTGGCATGCGTAACCTGTCACATACCCTACACACGCTGCTCCACTGTTGCAGAGGGAGTTTCCACACTCATTGAATTCTATATTTGATTTAAATAAATGTTATTACGATTTTGATGAATTAAAACCGCTCAATTTTTGTATAAAAATGCTAAAGAAAAGGTAAATGTGCTTAATATTTAGTATGCACATTTTATTCTACTTAGATTATTAGCACATGTCAGCTCACCAATAAAGGGAAAAACCGTTGTTTGATCAACTCGAAATATAAATCGACCGTTAACGCCAACGTTGCTGTCTAATGGTAACGATGCAATGCTATCAGTTCTTGACCATTGATGTGTCCAAAAGTTTCTCCTTCGTCCATCATCAAAACCAAACTATTAAAAAATGCTTACTTTACAACACGTCTATATTACATTGCATTTAAGAAAATGCATATGCCAGGTTATGTGTAGATTATGATTTAACATTGAAATATAATTCGGAGATTCAAGAATAAATATTATCAATATGGATAGTGCATTACATAGTTTCTACCCGACATACAAATGACAAATAAACTACAATTTTTACTTGTGCAGGTATGCTTGAGGCTACACCTATTACCCAGTCGATAGTTTGGAAATTAAAAATTACAAGTAATGAAGTACCATCAGAAATAAGAATAGCTTCAAATGTGTTGCAGCACTGAGTGAGGACAAAACAAACACATATTTAATTATGTTTGCTCAATACTTTATATCAAGTCTAAACATGATAGCGAAATGGTTTCTATACAAAGTTAGTAAACATGCATTATTTGGTTTGATCATATCCTTTGTTATAAAGTATATATCAAAACAGACGCTGTGGTGTCAATAAAAGCAGTAACAAATGCAAATCTATATAATCGACGTAAAATGAAATAACTCACAATTCCACCTCCATAGCCCCAGACCTCATTCCATCGGGCGCTAAACCCAAAATTGGGATTGAAGTTCGTGGATATGTCTATTGACGCAATGTTTAATTGGTTTTCATTCAACTCACTATAAATATTGAGAAATATGCTAGGTAAAATATTTTATGCTCTAGAATAATTCATTCATAAATTATCATAATAAAAATATAATCAAATAGGATGAAACAAAATGAAAAATAATTGAAAATAATTGAAAAATAGAATTTTACATTCCTGTGTTAAATATGATATTGAATATACGAACCTTATATTCTCGTTTACTCTGTTAATACATTTAGCTATGTGAGCAGACTAACCCATAATATAAAGATCCCCCTCTATTCAAATCAACGTCACTCCAGAACGGCGCGATTAAAGGTTTCGAGCATATAGGAAATGGCGTAGGTGAATAGCTTGCTACACCACCGCCAAAGGATAGAACTCCATTAGTGTTAACCCTTATTGTGGAAATTGTTATTGAAGCTAGACAAATTATTAATATGGCATAATTTCTATTTATTTTTTCATGACCATTTTCTCGAACAAATTCGCCCTTCTGATTGTGTCGCTATACAAGTCAAGCACTTGGATAAGAAGGGAGGTTGCGTTGCCGTCACGTCTATGGCAAATTTTAAACCAGTCAGACAAGATAGTGAAACTTTTTATGTTATAATTCAAACGCAGTGTACTGGGACTAGGCTATCCATCGTTAACGTATATCGACCTCTAAAGTTGCCTCTCCCGAAAATTTTCGATGAATTTGTCTCGCTTTTGGACATCATGTCATTCCAGAATAAACGTATTCTAGTGTGTCGTTACTTTAATATTCACGTGCAAAATAACAATGATATAAACAAACGTAAACTCGACGATATTTTGATAGAATATGACCTAGCCTAGCATGTGCACGGTTCGACACACATGTCATGGATCACATTAGACCTAATAATGACCCGACATGGATCATGCGGTCGCACGTAGTTTAATATATCTGCAACTCTCAATATCGAAATGATTAAGGCTGTGCTTGGTACTTCTGTTTCTCGACGTATCTAAGGCATTGATTTAGATGCCTTTAAGCGGGGGTACTTTCATGAAATTAGACCCAAACATCGATGATCTGGATAGTTTGATTGATTATTTTCAATCCTTGATGAAATCTATGCTAGATTCCCATGCACCAGAGCAACATCGCCGGGGCAAATCGACCCAATACAGCCATGGTATGATACCAAAACACATGTCTCAAAGCGTAAACGCAGGGCCGCAGAACGCAAATGGATAAAAAAAATCCACGCAATCCGTTCACGATTCGAGATCTCAAAGCGGAAACCTGGAAATGCAATAGACAATTATCGCCAAAACGATTGTTTTAACAAAAACCAGGTGACTCTAAACTCAGGAAACTCTAAAGTCATTTTTAGACCGGTAAAAATATGCTCAACCAGAACAAAACTACTACGTTTCCGGAAGCACCCAATAGCAAATCACTTCTCGAAATTCTTTAAAGATGAGACAAAAACGATTAGTTCAACATTTAGCGAAACAAATGGAAAACACACAAAAATTGCCTGCTTTTCGACCCGTGATTTGGATTGCACGAAATAAAACGCACCCTCAAAAACGTGCACATTAGATAGTTTTTCAATTAAGTAAATGAGGATATGTGTAGACGAGGTCTCACCCCTTATCACAAACCTAGTAATAAAATCAATTTAAAATGGATACATGCCAAAAGAGCTCACACCGGCGATTATGAAACCGATACCGAAGAAGCCAAATGTGATCGAATTCGCAAATTTTTACACTAGGGAGAGGAGCCTTAACAGTCCGCTGTTAGTCGTGGTCTCAGCACGGAGACCACATTATTGAAGATAATGAATGACCTTATCTCAAACATGGACAATCAGAAAGTTTCACTTTTGGTTTTGCTTGGTATGAGCGCTGCCTTTGACACGATCTCCATGTGAATGAATTGCAACGCACCTTCGGTCTATCAGGATCCGCGCTCGAATGGTTTCGCTCATATTTCATGGACCACAATCAGCGCACAGTGATGTTTACATGTCTAATTTGGATGATAAAGCAATAGACCTACACCCCACACGGCAGTTACTTTTGCCTATTTTGTGGCCAGTTAGTTGATCATCACTGAGTGCTCATTTAATGTGTGAGAGTTGCAATTGAGCATGAAGGGGCTGAAAATCCACCATAAGAAACAATGTATAAAGGGTTAAATTAAACTTGATATTTAAATGTGATGCCTGCGATACCAATTCTCAATTTTCTTAGTAAAGCTTGAACACCTATTGAAGCGAAATATATCTTAATTTAATACGGGTATGTTTTATACTTTACAAATTATATTTCAATATGAACAGAAAATGCACTTTTTGCTCACAAATGTGCATACAAATGAGGCTGGTCTCATTAATAAAACGTGCTATCAGTGTACAAGCCGTATTGCTATACTACGAAGTATGGCGATACGGCTTTAAAATAAATAGGAGAAATAATAGTATTTCCAAAACAAGAAAATTGAAATAAATGAATAAATGTTTAATTCATGTCACATTGGTATGGATATTAAGTTTATTAAGATTATATCATATTTTATATATTGTTAGAAGTTTACAATAATATTTTAGTGAGGCATTTTTCTAAATATAGTTCGAATTCTAAATTTTGCAGCGCTAGATTAACCAGATCAAAGTTGAAAGACAGTATTTGAAGAGGGGACTGGAAGGTTTAGCTGACAGCTAAAGCCTCCCGGATCAATGACTCTTATTTCTTAAATTGATCCGATTCTATGTCGTTGTTAAGCTTTTGTATGCATGTAGCTTTCTAATTACGATAAACTTCTAAATACTGATATTTTCCAATATGAATATTGAGTTTCACAATATGACATTATATTTATTTCTTATGATTGTTAAAATTAATTATGTATTTTTTATCTTTCTATAGATTTTCAAGCTTCACTTTAATATTTTTGTTTAATTGCTCCATTAATTTATGAATTTCAACTGCCGAAGAAAATATATATCAACTCACATAATTTTATACCACTGAATTTATTATATACCACCAAAAGCGCATAATAGAATCAATGTTTTAACAGTAATATACTATTAAAATAATGGTATACTCGTGACTTTCAAATGACAAAATCAGAAGAAAGGTAAAACATACCGACAAATGGGTGTTTTAAAAATAAAGTAGACAAATTAAAATAATACTTATGATTTTGTAAAGAAATTATATCGCAGGCATCACTTTTAATTTTGAGCTTAAACAAAAAACTAAGTCTAAAATTTGCTAAATTTATTAAGTTTATGCTAGTCTTATGCAGCAGGGTTTGTTTGTATAAGGATCATTTATCATGCACTCCTAGGATACGTCTAATGATGGCTTTTATTTAAAACAACTAAGTGGCCACTGAGTAACTGCCGTGCCCAGGGGTCCGGTGCGGGACCTTTCGGATATAAATCAATCACCAAACCTATCGGTCATCTCATTTGCTCTTTATATTGCAACATTTGAAACCACTTGTTTGCCAACGTTAACCACCTCTACACCTCAATAAGTCGGAATTCCTTCCATTTGCAACTCACGGCCAAATCCAATATAGAGCACGGTATAAATGCTCTGTCAAAATGAGGTGTCTTACATCTGGGCCTGTTAATCAGACATTGTCTGCAGTAAAAGGAAAGGTTTATAGTTTCCTCATTCGCATTGAACTTATAATTATTTATACGCGTGATAACATGTTTTATGGATAAGGTGAGCTTAAAATTATGTTTCAAAGTTTATGTTATTCGTGTTAGGCTTTTAATAAAGATTATCTTCATCGCGTTAAATGCTAAATCTAGTTTGTAAATATCCTTTGTAACATGGAAATGGACATATTGACCAGTAACCAGTATTAAGGTATGAAGGTAATACGAGTATAAAATGTTATAAATTTAAAAAATGTGCTATCGAAATGTATATCTTAAAGTAATAAAATGACCATTTTCCTTCATATCCACCACACATCGTTAGACTATGTTTCAAACCGAACATTATAAAAACTTGATATGAATAAGTTATATCTTCAGATTATATGTATATTTAAGATATTTGATTTATATTCATCATGTGATTGTTAAATCTATTATAAAACATATTACTCCGTTGTCACTTAAAACAAACAAGAGAAGTGTCAAGAGTTGAAATACCTTACATAAATACTTGATTGCCTCACACCATAGAAGGTATATCGCCTTGACAATGTTTGTGCTGAACTATACCCGTCATCATTTGTGTGAAGCCTATATTCCAAATTGAAATTATACATCATGCATGCAGCTTCATGTAAAATGAGGGAAAATATTCCCACTAATAATGGTAATGGAAATCGTAGAAACATACTTCAAATGACAATATCATGAATACATTGGTTTGTTAACAAAACTACTGTTATGTTTACATGTCGATTTATTTTAATATATTTCTGTGCACTCTTTAATGTAATATCAAATTTTCGGATGAGATGTGATAATGAATTACAAATTGAATGTATTGGTAGTATTAGTGTTTCTTTATATATATATGTAACTTTTCATATTATGGATTACTAGTGTTTAACTAAGTATGTAATGAAAAAGCTTTACCTCTCTTTGAATCAAAGTATTAGGATTACATGCTCTAACAATTCAGATAGCAAGTTGTTGTGTTTTCGTGATAGCGTTTAGTATTGAATCTAGTGTGTCTAACAATTTGTCGTGCCTTCATCGATACTGGTCCTGTGTAAGAACGGTGTTACATGATGAAAACGCGTGTTATATATATGCTTTCATCCACCATATTAATGTGACTATAGTTACTTTTCAATCATATGTACATCAGTGCAAAACATCAGAGCATGCTATTGTTTACTTCAGTAATTAATCATATAGATAGCCGTTTCTCTAAATAAACTTCTGCAGATTAATATAGTCATTTAAGGAATAATTGCTTGTCAATCAATTTACTTATCTGTCCATTTATTTACCTACCTGTCACTAAAAGCACGCATGTCTCATATACCACTTAATTAGGTATATGCAAAAATTTATGTAGTATAGTAAACATTGTTTTCCACAGAGAATTGAAGGTGCAATTTCTGAGACCGCTCAAAAGAAGAAAAACAAGACATCGTTGAGGTTGCAGACCACAACACTCAGAATTACGTGAACCTTGTTGACCTTGTTGAAGAAATATAACGTGACTTAATTTTGTTATTTCTTGCTAAAACATAATGTACTCTTCGTTGCAAAGAGATCGGAGATCTAGCGCATACACAGCCGATTGTGTGGTCTTTACTGAAGAAAACCACCTAAGTTCCAATTTTTTTAATTTTGTGTTATTTGTTGTTATAATAGAAAATATGCTGTTGCTGCATACTTACACTACCAGTACAGCTGATTTTTTGTTTAGGTAGCCAAGTTCAAAGTAGCTAGAATTTGTCAGTTTTGGATAAAGGTGAACATTAAATGAATATTTTTTGCAAACCTACATTTATTTATTGTATATTTATATATCGTGTGTATATATATATATTATATTCATTTTATAATGTGTTTCATTTTACAAGTGTTTTGCTCAGTACTAGGTATTATACTAGGTATTGCAGTTTCTATTGCAAAAAAACTACAAAAAACGTTCTATCAATCCAATGCACACAAAATAAATTATTTGCAATGTATGCTTCACTATTCAATACTGTACTCAAATATGTGAACAATATTTCCCAGGGTGATAAGATATGCATTAGTCGCTTCAGCAATAAATACCAAGTAGAATTTACAGGGTGGTTTATTTTCTATTCATCAAATTTAAAAGTGTTCTAAATTTCTTCTGAAAATCATACTGTCCGTAGCAGCCATTCAATGGTAGAAAATTAGAGCGGATTCAGAAAAGGTAAGGGAACACGAGAATAGATATTCAATCTGAGAACAATAAACGAGAGATATCTAGAGAAGCAGAAAGATGTACATATATGCTTTTTAGACTACGAAAAGGCTTTTGACAGAGTTAACCACAAAAAGCTGATCGAAAAAACTAAAACTAGCTGGAATGGATGGAAAGGACGTACGAATTATAGTAATCTACTTGGAACAGGCTGCAGTAGTGCGAACCGACCAGGGGAGCTCAGAAGGTGTTGAAATCCGTAGGGGCACGAGGCAGGGATGTGTGCTATCACCATAACACGTCATTCTATACACGGAGCTTATATTTAGAGCTATAGAGAGTGAATATGAGGCATTCTTAGTCGGAGGTAGAGTAAGAATAAGCAATTTGAGGTACGCTGACGACACAGCGATGACAGCCAAAAACGAGAATGAACTACAAATACTGACCGAAAGTGTAAATCAAGAAGGTGAGGCTTTCGGCATGAAGATTAACATACAAAAGAAAAAGACCATGGTAGTAAGAAGAAAAGGCAAAATATCCAAAATTAAAATCCGTCTGGATGATAAATTCAGTAAGTCAGTGTATTTGGGCGAGTTGATTACCGAAAACGGAAAGAGTGATGAGGAGATTCGCAGAAGGATAGAAATCGCTAGAAAGTCATTCAGCAAAATTCGAACGTTAATAACGAATTCTAAGATCTCTATACCAGCAAGACTATTGATGTATTGGGGTTTGAGCACATAGAAAACCTTTCATATATTTTAACATATTGATGTAAGAACTTTCCAATTTGCGATCAAATACACAGTTGACTGCTTAGCAACTTATGACAATTGCAAATGTATACAAAGGTATGGGGTTTATTTTAATTTGCATATATTTTGACCCGAAACCAAGTCGGGGAAAAGCTATTGAAAGGTCCGGTAATTTACAATTTTTTCTTACCAGCTTTTGCTTTTTAACATTCGAAAGTATCGCCTCGTAACATAAATTATCATAAACGTATAAAATGCTGCCGGGGAAAAATACGAGTGTGGACATGTCGGATTGTACATCGATATGAAAAACCAATACATCTGTAAAATATACTTTCATACTGGTCGAATTGAATATTTTTTATTATTAATATTTTTAATTATCTTATTAATTATCTTCCATCTCCATGAGAATATCATCGCGAATAAAAACCTTTATGAGAACACACGTTTTAAGAATAAAAACATAGTCTCCTCCTGCCCCAACACATTCATTTTATGACACCTATGTTTAAATAGTTTTATTTCGATTTTTTTATGGAATTATTCAAACAACAAAGTACATTTTACTACCTTATATCATCAATAAATTGTCGCAAAATATAATTGATATTTTAAAATAAGAAAATGCTCAGGAACTGATTAACCAAACAGTGGGAATAGTTTACTTATGCATGAGGTTACTCATAGGGCTACTTCTTTTTTCAAATATAAAATAAATTTTTATCTGAGGCTTTTGTTTAACATCGTAACAATATCAAAACCAAAACTATTTCGCATCATAATGAAGATTCATAAAAAATGAAACCAAACATTGGTTGTAGAATTCTATCTTTTGTTCTTTTACGTTGATATTATCCGACGCGTCGTTCACGATAGATATAAAGAAAAAGAGGTGCCGACGCATTTTTAATGTCTATTAATGTTTGACACGTATGTCCAGTTTCTTTGATAGTCTTGAAAATAGAGGGCCGTGTTTATCATGCAAATCAATGGGGCTGCTCTAGAAAAATGAGGAATTGGTCATTTTTCTTGTATTTGGGTTTTGCCAGATTGTGCGCTTATATTTCAATAGTACAATAAGATTCATCAAATGCTATGTCTGGTCAATATTGCTGTATGGCGTCGATACATGGACCATCACCAAAATGTCACAGCCGCGCCTGGAAGCGTTCGAAATGTGGACCCATAATCACATGCTACGAATAAGCTGGACAAGACGCATCACGAATCATGTTCAATGATATTGAATAGATAGTCGATGATTAAATGATTTTGAAATGAATACGCTTATCAGCGTAAAAAACAACAGATGATATCATATATACAAGAACTTAACAAGCTTATTCAGCCTTTAAAAAATACCAGAATAACTGCCCTTTATTTTTTATTTGCCGCTGAATTGAGATCTTAACATTTTTATACATGCCTCTGTAGAGCCGTTTAATAAAAACAACCGTCCTTGCATCTAATCACTACACTGCATTGGATTTACATATGAATCATCCATTGACCACATACTTGCTTAGACACCAAAAACAAAACAGCTATTTCGCAACGCTTTGTGTGTTTTGTCTATGCAGCTAATTTTTGCATCCCAAGCAGTTTATTTGGGGAATTTTGTTAGTTGTTTTTATATGAGACAATCAACTCACTCTTTTTATTTCGCTTATAATAAACATACAATAATATGTTTAACACTTTAAAAAATG
>LQRL01098357.1:0-24705 GCA_001703475.1 Hydroides elegans
AGGGGGGGGGGGGGGTGTTCATGGAGGGGAGTATACCAGTTACCATATAGTATGTGTGTGTACGTAAGATGAAAAAGAATGGATTTTAGCAAAATGTCGCACTGGAACATTGTTGTCTTTATTTCATAGTGATAAAAACTGATATATGAGATGACAATAAATATTTTTTTTTAGAAATCTGTGAATTTACGGATAAGTTTGCTTTTCGAAACTTCATTATTCAATCAGTAAATTATCCATAGAGTCTATTGCGTTTTGAAAATGTTGTCAAAATACAAAATTGTGAATAGATTGTATAGGAACTGGTCAGAACGTTAAATTGTTCATCATTTTGCATAAAGTACAACATTTCCGAATAAATGTTCAGATAAAATATGTTACAATGCCCACAAACATTGCCAAATTGGCAAAGGACCATAAACCTCATAATTGCATACATGTACACATATAGGTTTTTTTAGCATAGTCCATCAAACAATTAGCAGATGTTGACTTGGTCATCATGTTCAACTCGGGTCAATAATATCTTCATGTTTACTGAAAACAAGTCAACATATGCTTTATTATATGCTTTTATCATTACAAATATTTAAATACATAATTTATTTCACAACATACAGTTGCCCTCATGGGCTTAGTCGGTAGAGCGATGGACTCAATACTTTAACATTATTCGAAATCGACCTTATTATCAAATAATATCATTAAAGTAATTAATTTATTTAATAATTATTTTATCTTTTACTTTAATTTAAAAATGAAAAATGAAAACGTGCCACTGATTGGGCTGAACCTCTCGATCCGTAGGCGAGCACCTTAACCGCTACACCACCGAATCCTCGCGCAAATTGCGCTTTTAAAATACAATCCATAAATGTAAATTTATTAATTTTAATGAATTTTCAAATTTGGAATGAAAACCACGATGATTCAGCGAAAATAAAATGTGAAATAATGAAAAAAATGTTCTTTGTTTACATTACTGGGATAACATTTCATGCAACAATTTCTAAGCAAGTGAACATTGAGTATTGTTGACTTGCTCTCGACCAATCAGAACGCGCGTTACAATCCCATCATATAATAATAGATATTGTTTGAGTGCACCCATATAATGTTCAAAAATATCGTTATTTATATAACGTTTAGAACCGCATGATCCCGTTGATATTAAAACATCGAATGCGTATAGATAAAAAGTGATCGACTTAACCAAAGATCTATCAAACGTGGAACTCACCCATGAACTCCGAGTAGACTGAAACTATGAGTCTGAGGACAGGACTAGAAATAGAAATACAAGTCAATCTGGTATTATTACCCAGACATTTACACTTTTTGTGATCTAACATCTAATACACATATCATTTTTCTCATTTTAACCTTAAAGTGAACATAGTTTGATTAAATATTACGTAGATTTAATGTTGATTTTATTTATTGGATATGTCGATGTTCCAATCGCTTTAATGCCCCGGCCACACTAGGAGCGACAAGGAGCGACAGCGGCGCATGTTCTTATATGTTCTTTTTTAGCGGATCAGATCATGTAATGGGCATATTAAAATGAGAATCGCTGTCGCCCTTCGTTGCTCCCAGATATGACCAGGGTCATAAGCAAAATTGTAACACTGTTTCAAAATAGTCCATTATGTACCCTTTATCAAGAGCCATTTAAAAAAAAATCGAGAAGATACCTCTCCGTATTCGCTGTATGTTGAGGTTTGAATGACAAATAAATATTAAAAAAAAGAGTTTAAAAAAGGAAAAAACTAGCTTAAATTCGCAAAGAAATTTAATAAACAATTAAAATCTTGACCGGTTAATAACACTTATACCTAAGCTTGGTTTATTTCAAAGCATTTTTTACCTTTTCACTATGGACTGATAATTTGTCTCCTGTATTTCCGACGGATCGCTATTGTTTGCTAAACGAACAATTAAAAGTGTTACTTACTTGCCGGTTGATGTTTGTTCGATATGCGTCTTTGTTTAACTCAACATCATGTTGCTAGGAGCTTTTATACTCTACAAGTTGCTCAGATCCACATTATACTGGTTGTAACTTGGTTTTGAATATAATTGAATATTACTCATCCTATTTGCAGTCATAATATTATTACTACATTAGCTGCCAAAAAGTAAATCCTTGTTTACATAAAATGTTATTTTACTTGAAATTGTTTATTGCCTTTCGGCGAGTTGGTTTTGTAGGACAATTTCATTATGGTACACGTGGTGATATATTTTAGGTTATATCTATTTAACCTTTAACACTTCAGTGTTATTTACACAGTGCTCGGCATTCAATGGCATTATTTCATCCCGACGCGAATGGAACCTCGCACGGGTGTAAAAAAGAATTAAACGTAATCCGACGCCTTTGTGACACCATTAAAGTCATTGATAAGACTTATTGATTTAAAGCGTTGCGAATACCGCTTCCTAATTAGAATTGTTTGATTATTTACCATTTAAAGCAAAATATGATGCAAAATGATAGATGAATTGCTTATCTGTTATATACATAATATATTGATGCATATGATATTTATGAATATTTATTCATTAAAATGTGTGAGCAAACAAATAACGAAATAACAAGACGTCACTTAAACGTCCCTAAGCGGACCGTTTCAGATGTCGTATAGATATTTTGGTGGATCCATTTAACACACGTCCTTTTTATATGAGATATCGACGGCGTTACGACATCTGAAAAACTTAATAAACGCGTCAGGTATACAGTTACGTCAAGACAATAGACGTGATAAGAGCGTAGTTCTTTATATATTACTATTTATGTTGAACCCTGATTCAAAAGCTAATATTCCGTGAAAAGTAAGAAAAGTATGTAGATATAGCCAAAAGGAAGTAAAGTTTAATATAGCATTGCAACTAAACTCAGAATGTATGTCTTTGAGCTAAGGCAATTAACCAATTTTGAAATGACTTTATTGCTCTGCAAAATAGTTTGATCATTAAAGTAACTTTTTGCGTAAAATGCTACAGGTCAAATTGTTCGCGTGCAAGGTACACACATATATCTGGTTGTATCGTACATGCATCTATTTATGTATAAATACAGTGTATAGTTTAATCATATTAAACCGATATGCCCCCTCCACCACTTTTGGCTCAATTTACCACTTTTGACCCTAACTCCTTACTCTCCCCATATCTTAAACCCCTCTATCCCTTAAACCCTTCTACACCCATCCACCAATATAAATATTTTGTTCATATATTCTCATTATCATGGCTGCACATATGCAATAGAAATGGCGACCTTATAAACCCGGGTTATTAAGGACAGCCAATTTAAAAGACGTCTCGAATAAATTGGGTCGGGTTTCTCCGGTCATGTGATACCTGATTATTGCCCAAGACTCTGGTATCTGTACAGATACCCATAATGTTGTTTTGAGTTCACGATTTGAGTAAAAGTAATTTTTATTTTCAAACTGTTGTTTTCAATGCAGTTGAAAACCCTTCTGTCTTTGAATTATATCCCAGTAAGATCATACCAGTTTAATTAGAATGTATATGCAATATTGTACTTGATTAAATGTTACAATATATTTTGACGAATAACGCGAGGGACTTGAGAACAATAAAATTCTTCGCAATCACATGGGTCTGTCTTAATATGAGAGGCGATTTTGATATCTTTAAGCAAAATTGGTAAATCAACGCTGGGACATGAAATGACTTTGAAGCGTCTTTATAATACAGTTTGACGTTTAGAACCCACATGGAGTGTATGTTTATGACCTGGTTACAGGTGCTCTCGCGATAATTGCATTTTTTTCATTATGATTTATTTATCGTAAGGCTTATGATATATAACCACGATATAGTGTTGGAAATCTAATGTACCATGAATTGGTGGATATTCAAAACATTGTCATATGCAAATGCTTTTCCAATTTAACATTTCAACTTTCTGGGCAACTAAATGCACTATGTTTTTCTTTAATGCTGCTTGATTTAACTATCAAACTGTTATTTTAGAATATACATTTTCAACAATTATTTCTCAGAAAAAAATAGACATTTTAACAATAACTTACCTATACATCAACCATATATTATAGTAATAAAATATCCCAATATAGATATATAAAAAATCCTTTTCACTAGAGCATGTAATTGTTCATTTACAAATGAAATGTAGATACAACAAGTTCGGCTATATATGCTCTCGGAGAAAACCCGCTTAACAAAAGGCATAGCAACGTTTCGAAATAGTTTTTCCAACGGTATATTCAATTTGCCTCTTTTGCTATCGATTTTTTATGAGAACGTTATAGTGATTCCTTTATGCCTTGATTACATAAAGTGAGCGATTCTGATTAGCAAGTTGCGATTTTCACTGTTTTAATTGTGATACGTCTTGTGGAACTTTCAAGGAATTATCCGGTTGTTTCTTACGATTTTAAACAAAGACACATATTAAAATTACAACCGCAACCATTTTTATTGAGATCGGGGCTAAATTGAAATGCTTAACCTTATATATTAATAATAAATTATACATACATTGTAAGTCACAGCCACACCGGTAACAAACGAGTTTTTCTGACAAATTTTCATTGTTGTAAATGTATTTATGGTTTCTTTAGCAAATATGTTGCTGCTCTATAAAGACCAGCTAGCTAGGTTGTTACAAATAGTAGAAGGTATATATCTGGTTAGAACTAAGGTGACCCTTGCTTTATACAATATGTAAAACGAGTGTAACATATGCTGTTATTACCTCGTAAAAATGTAAAAAAATATGTAGCGACTGTACATGAATATGTTTGTTTTCAATAATATACAGACATCAACATCAAAAATATCAAAGTTTGAAATAAAAATCATATAAGTATACAGACCAAATTCAATAAAATAATCAATTGACTTATATTGTTATCATCGCAGTAACCGAGCTTCTTCTCCCACGTTGCAAAATTTAAAAAGAAAAAACATGTTTTACATTTTTGTTAGTCTACGGTATATCTGTTACGTTTATGTGACGCAACAACGCAACTCGAGTCAAGTAAACAGGAATGTTTTTTTTTTACGCTTCATAACGTACAACACAATTCTCTGTTCATTTGGGATCGGGGATTTCCAAGATGCCATTTTTAGCCTGCTCTGCAATGAGTAGTTTTGCTCACTCAATTACATTGTATTTGAGTAGAGAGATGGGGTCCATGCACCAATGTAAAAACCGGTTTTACTCGTAGAGAATCACATTGAAGTTTTTTCGCTTACTCATAATCCATGTCGTTCGCTTATTCAAATGCCCTAAGCTCATCCCACCTCTAAAGACGAAAAAGTAAATGCACCCTTCATTCGGCTATTATTTAATTAATTCGCTCTTAAACGTTCTGGTTGTTTGAATGTACGGTGTTAAGGGTTGGTGGTCAAAGGTATCGATAAAGCATCTCTTTTAAAAATAAGAAATATAATCTATGTATTTGCATTAATGGATGAAAATATTTGATGAGTTGTCAGATATACCTGAAGCATTATGTTATCTTTCTTGAATCCCAGTTGATATGTTAGTGAGTATATAGGGTGTTGGTCAAAAATGTTCAGTGCGTATAATTGTCTCATCATTGTATCTTATCACATCAACTGCGTCACTATTGAAAACAATGAAAAAGATTAAGAACCGATTGGGAACAAAAACTATAATGGATTCACTCTCCGGTCCCAAAAAAAACTATGAAGGATTGTTTTAAAAAATGAGAAAACAGAGTAAACAAGGTATTAGAAATCGAATATCCTGTAATTTACTCAGCTCAATTATTTGCATTTATTGCGATGTGATCCCACATATAATTGGATTTAGCCGGAACTTCGGGGGCGGGTGTTTTCCAAGAACTATTGCATTTGGATAATGTCAGCAATAAGTGTCCCACGGTGGCCCATAATTTTATCCCGAAAGAGGTGTTGTCGATAAACAAACGACTTTTTGTCTTGGAATAATCGACTGTTTCTGCTATTAATGAATAAAATGAAGTTCAAATGTCAATTTATGTCTCACATTTTCTTCCGGTCAGTATTCGATATATCGTCGATCCGACATTTATTTCGCAATATGTCAACATATATAAAAGTCAAAAGTTTTTTTCGAATCCATTGTTGCGACGCAACATTACCAATCAGCAAAAGTCATTTTGACGCAATTTACTGACTTACTATTCTGAATGCGATTCTTGCCCATTCGTTTATGCACAGGGCGGCCGCATTTTTGTCCCGCATGAATGTTTAGGGACGTCTTTTTCCTACCCCAATTTGGATTGCTATATTTCTAATAAGATTGATAAGATCTATATCAATGCCATTCGTAATTAAAGAAAATGTCCCGACGCCATACGATGTCCTTTCAATATTGCCATGCATGTATCACGTCAAATCTACTACAACTATGACGTTTGTTATCATATATAATAACGACGTCTGATGTGAAAATGTAATGATATAAAGCTACGTCATAATGTCGTCATTTTAAGTCAATAAGGTAGGGTATCATATTATCAACGTTGTAGCGGCGACCCTTGCTCCACCAGCATCGTAATTTGATTAGATAACATATATTATAGATTACATGCTCATCATCTCCTACACAGAATGTACTCAAATTCAACTTCTCAGACAAGCCTATATATGAAACTGCTTGGTCAGCATTCACGAAATGAGGCCCAATGAGCACCAGTTCACTCATAAATTGATGTGATTAATTTGATTAGTATCTGATTATAGACTAGAGCAAGAATGGTTGTTAATATCGAGGTTATTGAGTGGAAGGATAGACATGTTGATGTGTTGGGATGGTTGGGATTTTCCTCATTACACTGATTGTAAGTTTTACATGAACAAAGTAATGAGAACAGTAATGTCTTATCCACATGTTGTTTTTTTAACCAACTACGGACATAATAATATAAAATGCATATGTTCGAGGCAAGAAAACGAAACCGTTGCATAAAAACGAAAGCTCCACACCGAACTACGTGGACGATTAACTCACCAAAAATGTAGCTTCTCCTATACTCACGATTTAGTATTGTTATAGACGTCGAATGCAGTTTAAGAGTGATTTCAACATAGGTTTAGTGAAACCGGTAGCAATAAAAGAAGAAATCGAACGTAATCTGGTAATCCGACAAATATGCGTTAGTTTTATATGATAAACTTTTTACCAAAATGTCATGTTTGGCGAAAACGGAGTAGACAAAACAATCAACCCATAACCATGGTCTTCAAAACCAAAGTTCTAGCAACAGCATTGGTCCCAGTAACCCACTCGGAAAGACGTCCACGGACGCCCTACTTTGGGCCCGTATGAAAGTTTTCAGGACATCCTTATTCGTCGCGGACGTAGAAAAGACGTTACAGGGACGTTGCGGCGGACGTAAGAATTACGTTCAACGGACGGCGGGACGTAAAAAGACGTCCGGAAAACTTTCATACGGGCCCAAAGTAGGTGGTCCTCTCAACGTCACGTCCGAATGCGACGTACTGTGGACGACCCTTACCGAGTGGGAAGCTCTTAGTAAAAGTGAGTCATAACGGAACGAGACGCAATTTGTGCCAACATGGCGTCATTATTGTTTATGGTTACTGTTTCTGGACCTCTGTAGATTGATCGGATGACATTGTTTGTCACTTGCGTTTGATCGAAAAGAGCAATGGACACCCACATAAGGCCGTGGTACACATTTGCGTTTGCAAACGCAGCATTTTTGTGTGCTATAATTCCGATATAGTCCTTAGTTTAAAGCCTAAAATGAAATGAAACCAACTTGAATATAAGCAAGATTAAAAAAACGTTACAACTATCTTTGATTATGAGACGAATAGTTTTTAAATTGTTTTACAAGAAAATAAACATGTAGTGCAACCACGGAATAAAACAACATACATTTTGTATGGTATATTTTGTTTGTTTTACATTTTTATTGATAAAATATACACTTTTTCACAATAGCTTTGAACGATAATGATATGCAAAATACTTAAACACAATTATTTTAATACCATCCTGTACTTATACACATAGAGTTTACTTATTCAACTCACTATCACACTTCTCTTAAAGAACTACTGTGCGTGTCCTTTGATAAATAAACCGAAACCTAATAAAACTAGATATCCAGTGTACATGGAGTACAAAAACGACATGTGCATTCATATGTGAGAACGGTATATCTTCATGATAATGACCGTGCAAACAACATAATTCGTCAAAGTGCTTGGCTAAACATTCAACTTAATTTTTTTTTTCACGTTTAACAATTCTATTTAACGCCTTTAAAAAAGTGTTAATTCCTTATTATATATCATCCACTGCATCGAGCACACCTAGAAGACAACTCTCTATAACGCTATCCAGTCAGTTGCATGAGGTGTATCACACTATATTTGATAAAATAAGATGAATGAAACCCACACATTTCTTACAATAGAATATTTTGAAATATCTGAAACACATGCACACTTTGCTCAAAGCAATTATACTTCCTATCCCTCGGGCCAACCTGAATCTTAGTTAGAGCCCTACGGGTGTTTTCCTATAAAACGTACGAGTTTGCTGTGATCGCTGCGAATTTGAAGGCAATAAAGTTCATCTATTTTCGCTGCATTACCTTATTGTATTTAACATTCGCAACCCTGTCAGAAAAGTCCGCAAGCACCTGCCCACACCCTTAAGACGCGTTCACGCAAAATAAGAACTCGAAAAAAAAGTTTTAAAAGCCCGATTTTAGCATGAACAGAAGGGATAAATTGCTATGTTTTCATACAAAAGTGGCTTTCGAGCTTTGGGTTTTGAGCTTTTATTTTGGGTTTGTTTTCTTTTGCGTGAACGCGGCTTTATATACTCCATTTATTATATTTCATTTGTTATTGTCATCGGCTTGTGTATAAATAGTCCAATAGACGACGTTGAACAGAAAGAACGCAAATGGGAAGAGTCTCCGCGACACTTGATCAACCCTCCGCGCTCTGAAGATGCTGACCGCATTGCCATGAATATGGTTCGGCATTTCGTAGCACTGAAAATAAAAATAAAGCAAAAGATTGTTTTGATGTGTTTATGTATATTAGTACATAAATTATAAAATTAAAAGACCGAAAGTGATCTTTAGCTCGTTACAACGGAGCTGTGGAGCGAATACACAAACTATATATAAATAATCATTATTAAAAAATCCGTTTTATTTCATCCGGAACGAAAAGCCAGCAGTGCTCAAGCATGACTCAAGCGCTGCTTAGGGCTAACAACGCGAACTGCAACCGGCTGTTAACTTGCCAAGTTTGGGGAATTATCATATTTGTAAAGAGCAAAGTAAACCTCACAATGAGAACATTACCCTAATTGAAACAATTAATGTACTTTCACGGCAAGGAAATCTCAATTGAGTAAGTTATATACAACATATAAATTAGGTCATAAGGCAGGCAGTAATTTTCCTATATGTGGCTATATGCGCAAATAGTTGCATGTACTTTAATTTATTATTGGCGAAAACCTACTACAATTCTAGATTTCTACATGTATTTAGCGATTCCATGAGCATGATAATCTCCATGTGTTAGTATATTTTATGAAAAACAATAGATAAAAATACGTGCATCAAAACAGATGCTTGTTAAGATTGATTTGCGTAAGAATGACTAAACGACCAGCTATGTTGGCCAATTAATAACTTTTTTAAAACGCTTTTGCGTCTTTACTCCAAGTCTATGAGGCGCCTCAAATGTAAAACCAATATAAATTGACCCGGTGTTACGTGCAAAAAAGCCCGCCGTGCTCAAAAGCCCGTGGGGTTTTCTAGCACGCAACCGTTCACGTGCAAAAAAGCCTGCTTTGTGCAGAAAAGCCTGAGTCGTCTTATCTTGATATCTTATGCAAATATTTGAGTTTTATCATGTTGTGATAGAGGGTGGTTGATAATTGAAATTGAAAATGAAGATAGCTGGAAATGAAAATAAAAATAACTGTCGCACTTTTATTGAAACATATCAAAATAATTTACAGTTAGAGTTTTAACGAAATACTCAAAGAATAATAACAAACCAATGCTCATAATGAGAACATATCTGAATATTTAATTTGTAATTTCATGTTTTAGCTCTGATTACAAATTAATACATATCTTATCATTTTATATTATATCAGGCAAAGTTAAGAATTTAGAAGAGAAAGAAGACAGGGACATTAATAATATAAGAATAAAAAAATCTTTTCTATGTTGTATTTAATTTTATTGAAAATCATTAATAATTTGTTATCTTCACCGTTGATAAGCTATCACACATAAATACTTACATAAACAGATAAGACGACTAGGGTTTTTTTGCACGAGGTGAACTTAATGATTTTCTCGCCGTGCAAGAAAGCCTGAATCGTCTCGTGATTACTGATAAGAAAAAAAGCCTGCCCTCGAGAATGTGAGAATTTGCTCACGTTCATAAAGAGCATATAGAGTAACGGGGGCTTTTGAACACGGCTGGCTTATTTGCACGTAACACCGGAACACACAATATTTTGCCCATCTAGAATGAGGACTTCCTCACATCAAGAGGAGAAGAGGAACAAAGATACGACATTGTTTTCTGCTCAGTAATTATCTTAATGAGTATCCGAAAAAAAATAGTATCGAAGGGTTCCATGCATAAAAGTACTTTTTTCATTAAGCATTTTTTTTCACTTTGCTTTGCAATGTGCCAGATGGTCCTTGTGTCATGTCATAAGACACATTGCAACTGTAAGGACCTGGCCACATTTGATTTTTTTTTGTTTTATTCCGAGCTGACTTCAAATGTATTTCTTATGGACAACAAAAACAGCGAGGGTTTAGGTAGCATTTTGAGTGTCAAATAAATAATACATTGGAAGACAGCTAGGTTTGTTAAGTAAAAAAAAAACAAGAAAAAGCTTTCAATATTACCAGGGGCCCTAATATCATCTAGAAGCAATACTTGTAAAAAAACGCGATACGAAATGGCTATGCTATAAATTATTGATATACAGTTTGCATGCGTATTCTTTAAAATCCAAGAAAGTCTTCTTAGTGATATCACGCACGCAACCCTCGATAATTTTCTGCTGAGTCACTGTATAACTGCTCATCCGCTAAGTGGGTAATTTTCACAGCCACCTATAACTTGACTGTTTCTTACATATGTTATCTTTCACCTATTTAGGGATTTGCGTCAGTACGGAATGGAAGCTTAAATAGATGTGATAATAATAACAACAATAACAACAATAATAATAACAACAACAACAACAACAACATTGAGCATGTAGATGCTAAATACTTTATCCTTGTCCTGATTTCAATCACAAATATCCTTACTATTTCGATAATATTTTGTAGGATGTAAATGGAATTGGTTTATTGCCAGCGATTCATAGAACGCTAGAAATGAGGAACCAGAATGGTATGAATTAAGTTTGTGAGTAATTTAATGGACCATGCCAATCTGAAATAGAGTATAAATAGCCTCTTCAAACAGGAAATCATTCAAAATTATCTATTCAAATTAATACAAAGAAATCAATCCTGAACTTTATATAGAACGATTAACGGGTCAACATAATTTCTCATCTGACTTGATCCTTTTCCTTGTTATGAAATGTGATCCGTAATTATCTGATATGCTCATCGCTCAATCAAGTGGCTTAGAATAGTTTCATGTATGGTACGGGCAGGCAATGGCGGTAATGTCTTAGTTCGCTTCGAAATTCAGTGAAACTATTGGTAATCTATTGATATTTGAGTATTTTTGGCGAAATTTAGCAACTACCTATCAGCATAAACATGTTAACGAACTGAGCTGTATTTTTTCTGTTAACTTTAATCTAGGAAACTCGGCAAGACTTCGAGCAGCGTAGAACACTTTTGTACTTTGGTTTGAATCGGAGTAAGTGAGAAAAACGTCATTTTGAAATAGCAACTACGTCGGACGTCAGACGGTGGACGGGCGCTCATCTAAGGTGAAAGCGTCGTCAAACGGATGACCGTTGGCGAGTGCGGCTGTTTATACAATTAAACAACTATGAAACAGGGAATTAGTTGTGAAGCTTATTCGTTAAAAGTTGTTTCTTTTTACTTACACCAAAAACAGCACCGAAGACGTATCGCCAGTTGCTCTCCGTAACTGTTGCTTCTATGCAATTTTCACTTCTCTGAAATACGGAAAATCAAAGATTCAGGAATATAATCAGGGCCTATATTCATTATATTTTAAAAATCACTGGTTTTCCTTCCTTTAACATAAACTTTTAAGATAAGGTTCAGGTTAAAGATAAGGAGGATGGTTTTCTCGATTCAGGCGAATTCCATATCTATGAGCGATTCTCGCAATGTTATTATTTGAACTTTTTACTTCTTATTGTGCCACAACTTATTTAAATAATTTTCGTATTTATATGAGTGTTCATGCTAATCGTTCTGCGCTGCCAACAAACTCCAGTGCCTCAGAATATATACATATATAGACTATTTGTTTATATTTACTCTATATTTTGAAATAATATAAATGGCAATGCATTACATTTACGTATCATTTAATGTACTGGGAAGGCGGTATTTTGTCATGGTTGTATCACCACACACAATACTTTAATCCTTGCTCCACTCATCCACCCCCGATATCTGCTTCATTATGTTTTTATCACTTAAAGTTTTCCGCTTGAATGTTTAAAACGCATTTACAAGTGCATTTAGTAATTATTTAGGTGGATGATTTTATTTGAACGTTTTGAAGCCTAAACCACTCCCTCGCAATAATCTCGCAAGTAGAGCTCGCAGGCCTACTCGCCCATATCCAGCGTATGAGATAACCTCTAAACCCACTTTCTGGACAGGTTTCCCTCTTGGTAAAAACACACGATGTTGAACAGAACGTTACTTAGCGGATATTTTTAAAATATATCATTGTTACACATTATGTATAGGACCCATATTGTACACATATTGTATAGGACCTGCCAGTGTTCGAGCCGCGAACAAACGCATTAACGATAAACAGCAAACATATACACAATAAAGGCAATAACGCATAGAAGAATGAGAGTTTAGTACCAAGCGCCACTATACATACAGTGGCGCGTATTTCTTACTCTACATTTTTGTTAACGCTTAGCGTTTGACGTTTAATCTTTGATGGTTTGCACAATCAGAATCAAGCAATTAACGTTTCAGGCGCGGATTTAGAGGGGTGCACCCGGGGTAAGCCCCACCCCCCCCCGGCCCTGTTTGCCTTTATATGTTAGACAAAAATAATAAAGTTGCGCCCCGGTTAAGTCTGATAATTTATAATGTTGCGCCCCCTGGTTCAACATTCTCTAGATCCGCGCCTGCGTTTAGTTATTAGCGTTTAACGTTTAGCTATACCGTTTGGTGTTTGATTTTAGCGTTTAACGTTTTGCGTTTAGCGTCTATGTGGTTACATTTTAGTGTGCTCATTGTTTGGTTAGAACCGCGCGCGACTGTAGCAGTTACGTTATTTACTAAAAGGCGCGTGTGCACTCAAACATTCTTACGGCAGCGCTTTTTTTTCTTAAAAAAGAACAATCATGATACGTCAATGCCATTCGGTGCCTCCAAATATGTGAGAGTCTGGACACACGGGATTTTGTTAAGTATTTATTTCTAACATAACGTATTTTCCATTGAATTCTTTTGAGAAACTAAAAAAAGATTATGTTGCAATAACACGGCTTCTTTAAGAATAAGCTTACAAGAGCTTTCAAAATGTGAGGACCTTATAGGAGTATTTGTGAGGGGTACCATGTAGGTGAGATGCTATTACTGAAAAGCGCACTGATTTCGGCATTTTCCATTGAATATGTATTCACACATAGAATCTACCAAACATCAGCTTCGGGTGATTCGCTCAAGATTCAAAATAAAAACTAAAACTGAAACCATTGCGCAACAGGGTTAGTATTTCACATCTTCCGCATACTCGATATAGCGGAACTGGAACCTTACATGGTGTCCAGATATAGAGTACATGTTATTATATCCATGGTAATATCGCATATCGAAAACGGATGCAAAGAGTGTTTGCTATGGAGATACAATTTCGCCGTATTATGAAAATGAAACAAAAATTAGTTGTAAAAGGATGTATTTTTAATTCTGGAAAGTTTTAGCTATTTTTGTATAGCATTTTTGAGGATCAAATCATGTGTAGTGTTGTAAAAAGGGTCCGATTACATAAAATAAACGATTTTCATCGTCACATTTTTCTTCTGGTGTAATCGTAGGTGTAAACTGGTGTAAACTTGTCGCACTTTGCGATTCAATAAATTTGTGATTGAATACGAGCGATTTACACAACCGATAGAAATTTATTACTTTAGGGAAATCGTCACTTGTTTGGAACATCGCTCGGCACTATTTTTCGTAAGAAGCTATAATTGCTGCGATAAGCTTCGCAAGGAGCGACACGTGTTTTACGATGTTATCGATGGAGAAATGGAATTTTAAAATATTGTCCCAAGATAGCTGAAGTCTAGTTTATGTAATAAGTTACTCGATCGGAAATCGCATCAAGCCAAATTATGCACGCGGGGCCTCATGTTTTGATTTATTTGTTTATTTGATATTTAGTTTAGACCAAGGATAATCCATTTCATTTAAAACAATATTTGAATATGGAAAAATATAACCATAACCGCTCCTACGCCACTCCTCAAATTCTTTTAATATTATTGAAGGAGTGGTCTGCTTATCGATTTATCAATTATCCTATCATACAATTTTATTTTATTTTTAATTTATTTAATTGTTTATAAATATAAATAGTGTGTCTATCATACGTGTATCTAAGGATTTATTAGAGAATGAGTGCCTGTATAAATGGGCAGGTTCATTAACTGGGTTTGCCTCTTTGTGCCCGGTTCGAACATTTCGGTTAGGGTGTTGTCACACTGATAATCAATCTATCAGATAAAACCCTGCGCAATAAATCAACAAATATGAGTTCAATCGGAAGTTAATATTAAACTGTCTTGTTTGCGGACACTTCAGAATCGATTAGAACTTCCCTTAACTTGCGTCGAATTTCCTATTAAAGGGAAGTTAGCTTATCGTAGGCCTGGCACACACCCTTAATCAAAAGGGATTTAATAAATTATACCACATTAAATGACAATTTACTGTTTTGTTTTTAAGACAATGGTGGCAGCGACTGGACGAAACTCAACCTGTACTCAGTGCCTCTCAACTGCTGTTGCTAGCGCAAGATCTGATGGTTTGTGTCACAGGATGGTCGAAACTTCATTCGAAATAATTTCATAATGTTATGGCTTGAACTGATAATGCATGCGTTCATGTGGTTAACTCAGACCGAGTTCAAAGTACTGTTTATCATCATATTTCAATGAAATTAAGTAAATTCGCTTCGAAACTCGACCAATACAAAAATGATACTGTAATTTCGAAGGGATAACAATTTATATCAAATTTTTATTACCATATATGACATTGATTGGGCCAAATATACCCTAATTTCATATACTCTAAATGTGTATCTCTCCTACCCTCATCCAATATTATATGCAAATGCAATTCAATTGTAATTGCAATTGCCTCTTCATCCATAGGTACGTTGGTGTGTTGCGGCGGTTTTTGACGTCGATTGGATTAACTCCGACTGAGCACATTGACCTGAGCATATTCGAGCAGACCAAAAAAAAATATTCTACAATTGCAATTCAATCAAATCCTAATTGCAATTTACCTCTTCATCCATAGGTACTTTGGTGCGTTGCGGCGGTTTTTGACGTCTGTTGGATTTACTCCGACTGAGAACATTGACCAGCGCATATTCGAGCAACACAGTCCACCCAATCCCCATTTGTGTACGAAATTACAATTCAACTAAAGTTTTAATTGCAATTACCTCTTCATCCATAGGTACTTTGTTGCTTTGTGGCGGGGTTTTCACGTCTATTGGTTTTACTCCGACTGAGCACATTGACCTGAGCATATTCGAGCAGACCAAAAAAAATTCTATAATTGCAATTCAATCGAATCTTAATTGCATTTACCTCTTCATTCATAGGTACTTTGGTGCATTGCGGCGGTTTTTGACGTCTATTTGATCTACTTCGACTGAGCACATTCACCAAAGCATATACGGGCAGCACAAAAATAATATTATACAATTCAAATTCAATCAAATCTTAATTGCAATTACCTCTTCATCCATAGGTACTTTGGTGCGCTGCGGCGGTTTTTGACGTCTATTCGATTTACTCCGACTGAGAACATTGACCAAAGCGTATTCGAGCAATGCCGCAAATACAAAAACGAGACATGCACTCATCCACACATCTATAGCCTGCAACAAAATAAAATAATGAAGAAACAAATGAAGACAAAACATAGATGCGGTCCGATAAATGCATTAAAATTTCAAATTGTCTGTTCACCTAGACTTAAAGTACACAATTTGTAGGTGAAGACAAGTATGCTTGAAGCCCGAATAGAATGGACGTCTTTGGTGCAAATGATTTGCGTGTACTCTGTGAGGTGTTGAACGAAATCTTTATTTAGCCTTTTAACCTTCTTTTTATTTTTTTCTTTATATGAAGTCGATCTTTATTTCAAACATGAGTAACGCACAGAGGTAATTAGGAAATCATATTTCAAATAAGTCATAATTAAGAAAGTATGCCTGAATATTTCTATATAGTATCATAACTATTTTGTTGATTTTCAGATTTTGAAATATAATGATATCCGATATTGGCTCATTTGTTAGCATACACATATCAGTATTTATATGAAATATAGAAACACGCAAAACGGTGCGCAATAAACCGCGGCACAGTTCTATTCTTATAACCCAACTTTCATGATGCATCGATCTCATACGACATCGATCTTATAACATTTAATTTATCTAAAAACGGAAATATCAAATGTTTAAAAAGGAAACAAATTCGATAGCATATTTCATAGAAAATGGACATTTTGACATGGGAAATGTAATAGAATATCAAACAATTATCAGAAAGTCTATGCTAAAATGGAAATATAATAAATATATTTGCTAAGTATGTAATGTATTGACATAATTTAGTGATTTCCTGTGATCAAGTATCGCACTGTATTCAATAAATATATGAACATAATATTTTCTTTAGGGAATGTGAAATATTTGAAATTAAAACTATTTTGACATTTTCAATGCAATTTTCATTCATATTTCATCACTTAAGAATAGTTCTATTCATAATGGCAATTGACATTTCCTTTATAAAATTCATTATTGAAATACAATGTATACAGTTGAATCATTGTATAGCATTGGGGCAAATTGGGAAACCCAAAGCGTAAAAATAGACAGCATAACAGCAAACCCTTTCCAACATCATATGTTATTTTTGTCGCAACATCACGAAAACAGCTGATATTCGGACATTAGGGCTTGGCCACATTGGAAGCTTTTACTTGCTTTTATTTCCTAACAAAGCTGTCTTTCAATGTATTCCTTATGAGAAACTAAAACAAAGCGAATTAAAGCTACCTAACAGCTCGTTGTTTTCGGTTTCCCATAAGGAAAGTGTCAGAAGACAGCTTTTTTAGGAAATAAAAGCAAGTAAATGTTTCCAATGTGGTCAGGCCCTAATTGACTCAAGGAGCTGCTGCATGCATCGTGAAATGGTAAATGTGAGCTCTTAAGGAAATTTTGAAAATGATAAAAAATATGTTTTTATTTTGCAAACTTACTTTTACGTATGAAACTTTCGGTAATGACGCGTTCGCAGACGTGCTTTGTGTGGTCATCGTTAGAACTGAAAAAGAATAAGACAAACATGAAAAAAAACATAAAATGTTGGTTGAAATAACTTTGAATTAGTGTGTGATTTGCTCGCTGGTTCATGATTCCCCTGCTTAACCATATACTAAATTGATAATAGTCTTGCTTTATAGGAAGCTTTTTTCATTCTACCTTACAATTGTTGTTTTGCAGTGCATTCTTTATGAGAAAGGCTTTAAGAAAACGCATGTAGCGTCTAGGTGCCTGTTTTAGTTTTCCATATAAAAAAAATAATTTAAAATATACGGTTTAGAGTATATGCAGTCTGATTCATTTTGTTGCTCGAGGGTGTCGGAATACTCGACCTTATTTACTGTTAAATCATGTCAACTATACATTTATATAAACATAGCTTATATAAAGAGTGCTTTAGAAATGTTTCTTTTTTAAAGCTCCTTTGTATAAATGTTCCATATATTGATTAAATACTTTAAACTAGGTCAGATAAAGAACTCATTTTATTATTAAAACCTTTGACAGCCAAGTATATGTATATTAAAATATTAATGATGCCATTAATCATCATGGACTTACCTACAGTGGCGCGCACTGCTAACCTCTCGTGGCAAACGTTTAACACTAAACGTTAATGCACAAACGCTAAACGCTAAACCCTTAATCACTAAACGTTACACGCTATACGCTAAACGCTTAACCATAGCCACCCATAGGTGTGAAGGGTAAACGCTGAAACCCTTAAACGCTAAACGTTAAACGCTATAATCTGATCTGGCAAACCCTTAAACGTTAAATGATAAACGCTAAACGTTAGACAAATCGAGAAGTTAGGACCGCGCGCCACTGTATCACGAAAAATATCGCATCGAGATATATTGGTCAAATATCTGATAATTAATGTGAAACGGTATAACGACGTTTAGGAACGTTCAAAAATTGATTAATCATGATATTAAAAATAGGTTGGTCTCACTGTGTAGAGTTCAAGATACGACCACAAAGTTGGAAGGCAAAATATATTACATTTTTATGCATTATGATTCAGAAGCATAATGCATTTACAACCAACTTCTGTATTAACAGTGTGTGGTTGGCACTTAAGTTTATATTTGATTTTTTTTTATATTTTTATAGATAATTTGTGATTATGAGACACTTTGTTACTTTCATGTGGTGATATGTGTTTTTTTTTCTTCTCTTCTATACATTTTATATGTAGGTTAAGCATAATTATAACAAATCGACAGAGGTGTGCCATATGTTCATATAGGCGTAAGTCAATAGTTATTTGGATGATTGAAACTTGTTTGTGGTTTTAAAAAGCCATTAAACGCCCTACAATGTCATCTTGTGTTGTTGAGTGATATACAATCATAACGCCCACATAACTCCCTTATCCTGTATTTAAAAAAAAAAAACAAAACGCATTCTTTGCAGTTTAATTATGAAGTGCAACAAGTATTCCAACTTGTATAAAACATCAAAGAAATTCTAACTTATTCTTGTTATAGAGGGGCAAGATGCGACAAATGATGATCGGAACAAATAAGTTTCCTGCCACAATGTTTTGATCCGTTTGATAATTCGGTCTTGTTCCTAATGTGAAGGGAGGAGGCTCAAGTTAAATATATCGGCACCTACATGTTTTATTATTCATACAAGAAAAATATCATGATTATCACTTCGTAATTTATGTTGAAAAAGTTAAGCTCACTATCTTATGATTTTCTGTTTGAATAAACATTCAAGACTTATTTTGGCAATACTGGGTGTTTCACGAATATTCATTTTAACAATGACTTTTATCAGGCCCATCAATATTTAGTATGTTCAGACATGAATATTTATTAATGCAGACCATCTGATGAAAAACACGTATTTTCAAAAATACCCAAGCATGTCTTGAGGCTAACACCGCGGAGTGCAACCGACCATTTTTTCTAATTAGATCTAATGATTATTAAAAGTTTTATCATAAATGCCACTAGCTCCGAGTAGCTTCCAGTTGGCCACGTGGTTACGGGTTTACAAATAAGATAATGTATGCGTCATATGATATAAACCTATATTATTCAACTATCTCTGACAAAATTTTATTTGAAAAAAGTAAGAGATTTTATTTGAATAACATGTTTATAAAATAAACTAAACCCTTCCTAAATGCGCGCGCCCACTGACACGAGTACGAGCACGAGAACGAATACGAATGCGAGACGAAATTTGGACGTTTTTTGCAATGTTTGACAAGCATTTGTGTTGTTATTTAAAAAAAAAACGCATACCTTTTATAGAAAAGCACCCCACGAGGTGTTCCTGACAAAATTGGTTCTTTTGAAAATTAACACTTTCTAAAAATTAAGTCGTGGGGTGTCCTTCTTTTATACGGCTTTCAACCAATAACTTTAACTAACATACTTGTCAAACATTGCAAACAACGTCCAAATTTCTCCTCGCATTCGTATTCGCTCTCGTTCTCGTACTCGTACTCGTGTCAGTGGACTCGCGCCTTAAGGTAGGTTTTAGAAGGGGTGTGAATGTGCCCAAGAATGTGACCTCATCGTGAAACTAACATACGATAAACGATGTATGAGTGCATCATTCACAGATATTATATCAACTGATATTTCGTTAAAAGTTACAAAATGGACCTATTCATAAGGAGCGCATTATGAATGCCCGTTTAGAAAGTTCCCTGTTCAGAATAAGAGAATCCATAAGGATCGCATGCATCACTTCATATACCTAATCATAAATCTTATAATAATTAGAATAAATATTATCCATATCCGGTCAGTTTCAGGTTACAGATAACATGTTCGTTTTAAGAAATTTATATTTATATCGAAACCCGTATGTATAAACATTTGATTTGCCGATCGAACTAAGAATGAGAGGGTGTTCAGTAGTTGAATCCGCTAGTGCACTCAGTTTTATGTGAATGTGTGACTCAGTTTTTTTTTCATTAATAGAATCAAACGTTGCATTTCATAATGAAACCTTAAATAACGGCAGTTTAATGGTTACCTGTAATTAGTCCCACGGATATTCTTGCCGGAACGGCTTCTAAATTAATCCAGAATGAAACCCATGACAAGATGACCACCAGCATACTGGGGATATACACCTGAAACAAATATGTATAATTGATCAAATGGATTTCATGCAAACAGTGCCTAATCAATTGGTCACAATACCCCGATCAGGCAAAATATTTATATAAAGCAATTTACTATTCCTTTCAACTTACAAGTAAATCCTTACTGGTCTATATTGAATTCGGACATTCTTCATTCATTTTATACCAAATGTAGTTTCTGACAAAATTGTCTATGAACAATTGCTATATGTGTTTCGTTTATATTAAATAGTTTTAACTCAACATTACCTGAAGTGAGAAAAATCCTGAATCTCTTGAAATCACAAAATCTAGTTGGAGACATGGAAAGTGACCTACAAATGATGAATTAAAATACAGTAACTTGATTACATACTATATATCAATCATAATTTAGATTTCAAAACGTTGTTTACTATCTGCAAAATGATTAAATCCTATACGTCAATATTAATCGACGACAAATAAATCGAAATATGAGAGTGAGAGTTGAGGTCACGCCGTAATCTAAATGCATAACAAACATGCACATGACCATTAACCAAAGTCATCAAATGCATCTCCGAAATATTCCTCAGTACATTTCCTCTTGAGGGTCTTCTAGAGTGTGCCCTAGCGTATCACTTTATTTTCCTTATGGTTGAGGAGGGGTAAGGGATTGAACGTTTATTCATATGGTAAAAAAACTATTGCTTAAAACAGAAAATCATAACGTACCTCCGACATATTCCTGAGTGCAGTCCTTCTTGAGGATCTTCTTGAGCGTGTACTGAGGAATCTGATTGGCTGTGTCTACTTCCGCTGCGCTTTCGAGCCAGGTTAGGTACATTGTGTCAGTTGTATAGCCAACTGCAATTAAACGTTTTTGTTTTATCTATGTATACAAGGTTAATTTATTCGAGCATTTACTCAATAAAAAAAATCATGCATGAATATAAGTATGAAATTTAGTTACAGATACCCGCGTCAATCGTGTACAAATTTTAAAAAGGTTTGATAATATGCTAAAAAAGTGGCGTGGGTTGTTTTATTTATTGAAATCGTTATCTTATTGCTTTCGTCTACTTTCGATGCGCTTTCGAGCCATGTGAGGTACATTGCATGAGTTGTATAGCCAACTGGGAATATGAAATATCATATAAATCTATTCCAGATTAGAATCCGAAAAAAAAAACATTATCAAAATTGTAAAAATCATGAGGCCTTGATGTAATCCCAAAATGAATATAAAAAACACGGTACGTAAGAAATAAAATCTTGAAAACCCAATCACCCCGAACCCCTTGGGTAGGTCCTTTTACATTATATTGAAGATTGTATTTTAACCATAACAGTTTACTTACAATGAGAATCAATTAATCATAAAAACATAACAATTTAATATGATATGTATACTTACAACTTTCTAAAACCATTGGGCAATATTGCGTATCCAGGGGGTATTTTTGCAGCATCATTGGACAAGCAAGTGTGGATGTCACTCTGAAATTGAAAAAAAAAAAGATATTTAGGAAAAGATCTTACGATATTGCTTCATTTAAACCTCACTAAAACTCATATTGCCTCAGTTAAATCTAGTTCCGTTTAACTAGAATCTGAGATTTCGTTGGTCAACCATGCTAATTCCTAACGAATTTCATCTAGAGCGCTCTTGCAAGTTTTGACATCAATTGAAATCGGGGAATTAATTTTCCGCATAAAATTTCCTTGAAACCATCGAAGTAAATTGACATCGGCTAAATTGTCCTACACTATATGCCGTGTCGTGAAAATGTGATATGTATACTATAATTGAAGGGCTCCGTGCAACAATGTGTTAAGTCGACTTAGCATGTTTCGCTAAAATCTATGGCAACGTGCCAAGTATTTACTGATCTATGTTATATGCTTCAGATATTCTAAAATATCAGTGCGATCATAATTATTTCATCCTTTCACTGCTATTTTTCTCAAAACGTCAATTTCAGACTTAACACATTGTTGCACGGAGCCCTTCAATTACAAAATATGTTTTAGTCTCTTTATTTTATGGAAATTATACACTCACGATTCATCTTCTACTACTGCTTCTACACTTTCTACTACTTTGTCACGTAAGTTAAATATATGTGTGCCATTTCAAATGCAGTTGAGAAAACCATAAAAAGGGCATCTAGAAAAATTAAATAGTACATTTTCTCTCAAAGTAACCGGTCTGCAACCTCACAAGATCATTCGTTTTGAAAAAAAATGAAAGATCAACATCAGCAATGAGGAACACTGATTGGAACTGATTGCTTTAACTTGCTTGATAGTAGTCGAAAATTGTAACAATACGTTTTTTGCAGTTTTGCAAATCAGCTGAGTCTATCACAAAAATTAGAACGGCTGGAGAATTGGGGTCTCGCAAAATGTTGCTTCCTCTTGCCAATTGCATGTGGCTTAACACTTTTTTTAGCAATCAACTATAATTGCCCTCAATAATATGATTACATAATTTTTGTATATTATTTGACTACTTTTTACATAGCTTTACAAATCAATAGACCGAATCATCGTCATCTAATGAATGTTAAATTAATTTATTAAAAAAATATTCAACTCATACCCCTTTCGCCTCTTAAGCAAATGAAATAAACAACAAACGTAAACAAAACAGAGCCCTTGTAAACACAAAAATGAACTTTTTTTGCCTTACTTGATGACGTACCACACGTCTCCGTTTGCACTCAAGCGTAGTAATCGGTTGGACGTCGTCACGGCGTGAAAGGCGGCCTTCTTTTCATTGCGGAAGAATACGTCGGGAACCCAAATGTGCTCCCAGGCTAATTCGGGCAGCTTAATCGAATCAATTGTCTTATCAATGTGGTCGAACCGTAGGCGCGGATCGTTCCATGCTTGGCGTAAATAGAAACTGATGGAGTAATCCTAGAATAACAAAAGGAATTGAAGTGCAATATAACTTATATTTGGGAGATGAAATAAAAAAAGTGGACGTTGAAATGCAGGTCATGGCGAAGGGCCTGTTCACACGGGAAGCGACAAGGCGCGGCATGCGGCAATATTCTTATATGCTCTTTATATGTTCATTATCGCTAGTCCTATAAAGAACATATAAGTATCTGGCTGCTTACCGCGCCTTGTCGCTTCCCGTGTGAATAGGTCCTTTTGCTTCCATAAAGCCTTTTTCACGCAAAACAAAAAAAAAAAAAACGTGAATAAAAGTTCAGAATCCGAAAGCTCGAAAGCCCCATTTGTAAGAACACAATTTGATTTATCCAGCACTTGTTAAGCATTATTTACAGTTTTGTTTTTGAATGAACGCGGCTTATTAGGTTGAAATGTAACTTCCATATATTTAATGTGCTCTAACTAAAAGTATATAGGCCTACACAACTCATTTAGACATTTTGCTTTATAATAACTTGTTGTTGTTATGTAAAGAATAGAATCCGTAGTAGATCCCTTTATCCGGGCCATTGTCAGTTAGAGAATCTACATTGTCCTTTCAGTCTGCTCGTTGAATGCTGGGTAAGTACTGAAAATGTATAATTCCGATCCTTCCAAGAATCTTTAGGTAAGCTCCTATTTCTCATAAAAAGAAGATAAACGTTTTATAAATATTATATTTTGAAAAATGGTGTTGTTAAAAGGTCCGTTTTAATTAAGTTTGTTTCTAAAAAAGCTAAAAAAAAAGCTTAAGCCCTATGGTAAACATAGCATGGGCAATGTTCATGGTAAGTAATAGATTTAGTGAGACTCAGCAGCTAAAACTTATTGTTGTGGTTTGACAATTCTGGCAG